>PNEQ01122482.1:0-37820 GCA_003012365.1 Medauroidea extradentata
TATATATATATATATATATATATATATATATATATATATATATATAAACTCGGAATCTTGAACGTTAATATATCTGAATGCAAATTCAAATAAATTTGCGCCATCATACCAAAGACAATAACATCTGAATTTTTAACAAGTTGTGATGTATGATAAAACGGGAACAATAATATAATTCAAAAACTTAGCACAATAAATTAATATGATTTAAAAGTTAATTCATTTGTTGTTAGGAATGTTGAACATACTAATTTCACTCTGTGCAAACAATACCAAAGCTTTCCACCGAACATACGTATACTTTGCTGTTTCCACATAAACTAAGTAAATCCATTTCAAGATAATAGTTTAGGAAACATTATGGATAACTTTTGATCCTTCTCCAAAATAGTTTTTTTTATAAATAAAATTAACGAAATTTGTCAATAAGGAATTTCTTGGTATTTTTACAAATCCCTGTAAAATACAATGATTTTCGTTGCGAAATTATTCGTTTATGAAATTACGATTCTAAAGTTTATAATACTGCATATGAATACCTGGTATACACCGACAGATCCTGAGCTTTAATTTTTTTTTTATTTTAAGCTATTTCTTTGTAGTTTCACAAACTTTTGTAAATGTACATATATTTTCATTGTAGAATTATTTATACATAAATTTACAAGGATTTTATTTGTAAGAATTAACTCAGGAAAAGTTTGTAGTCTATCAAAATCATATGATCGTCGGAAATTACGTAGTTATTCAAAACACATCACCTGAAAAATTTGTTTGATAAAGTGAATTGTTATACTAATTGCATGCTTAAAAATAAAAATAAAAACTGTGTCACTGAACTGCACATTGAGTGTTTACAAAAAACCTAAAAATGTCATGTATGTCCAGGTGTTCTTGGATTAAAATGCGTGGTATTTAAGCGCGAAACTGCAGGTTCGCATCTGAGTTCTTCCACAATTATTTTTGCAATGTCTTAGTGTAAAATCTGTTTACATTAATGTTATTTAATAAAAAAGTTTAGTTTCAATCTTAAAGTAATGTAAGTATTTAAATTTCATTTTTCCTTATTGCAAGTAAAAATATAAGGCCATGCATTGTAATTTTACAAACACATGCACTATTTTTTACAAAGAAAACCCTTGTCATTTTACAAGGTATGATTTGGCAACTGGGTTTCCAAGAATTTCCCTTGTAAAAGTACAAAAAATGTTTATAGTGAACAAATACAAATGTAAAATTCTGCAATCATTAGTAGCTAAAGAAATTCTTAGCATAAACAGAATTATGATTTACATTACTTAAAAACTCTGTGTTATTACTTTAATTCCGATTTCAACAGATAATAGTTTGAGTAAATTTTTTATGTGTTGTGTAGTACGCTCTTCTCATATTCCTAAAAAATTACAATAGACTTACTCATTTTAAATGAACAATCATGAAATAATTGCAAATATCGGTTCGTTGCTCATGTAAAGCAATGGAATTACTGGGAATTATACTGTGGAATTATAAGGAACATTTATCCGATATCTGGGATTCACTTGTAGAATGACTGTTAAAAAATAAGAAACAGCTAACATAGCAATGAAAAAAAGCAAAGATTCCTCTACTGGTAAGAAACCACAAGCTCTGAACATGTCTTCAACGCAAACCTGATCCCTAAGTAGTTCCAACTGCTCAACAATCTCCTCATCCAGATGAGGTTCAAGAAGTAAGTCCTGAATGAAGCCTTTCGTTGACATCGCCTCGTCTGAAGTAGTTTTATAAGCCCATGCGATAGATACAACTTGGCCTGAGTACGACACGGACAACAATATGACAAAAATCAACTCCAAGACGGATAAAAAGCCCCTTGTGATTAAATTAGATGTAGTTAAACCACACGAAACAGTGTTGAAAATTACCATAAAAATATTAATGCGGAGAAAACGTAGTGAAGCTCCATAACAATTATCAACAAGACAGAAGGTGTCACACAAATGTTTGTATTGTGTCCTTAAATGAAAGAGGTCTGATTCCACACCACTGTGCCTAGAAAAATTTACGCTTTCCCCATTTTGCATCTCCGTTGTAGTTGTATGTGACATATTGATATCGCGTATATCATTGCTGCAGTGCGTACCGCGTACTTCAGAATTAATTGGAAAATTATGAGGATTACGCACAGTTTTTCTTACTTTTGAAATCTCTGCTTGGATGAATTTCAAATTTAGCAGCTTCAGTCGTTCTCGAATTTGAAGGATGCAGTGCATGCATTGTGCTGTTGATGTAAATGATATTAACAGTATCATGAAGGAATACAATTTTAATAGGACGTTGTTACAGTTGGTAGAGTTAAAATAATAAGAAACAATCGTACAGAAATGTAGGAATATGTAGAACGAAATTTGTAAGAAAAGAAATGTAAAGCAATTTAATTTTATGCTTTGCTTTTCCTTTAGAATGTCTTTCAAAAAACTGTCGACTTCCAACCACAAACGCAGCATCTTCTGTGCGTAACTACTGCTCATATTACTAGCAATGAGATTGACTATGCACGAAACATACATTGATGCAATTCCTATTATTCGGAATGCAGTGTATATTTCCAAACTATTATTTTGTAAACAGACGCGTATATGAACGATTCCTACTGCAGCCGTCACTGTTGTAACCAGAATGTTGTAGATTGTAGCTGGCAGAGATCTCTTCAACTGTACTGTTGTTCCCGCAGATACAGTCCGGATGTTAACAGCGTAGGTATCAAGTCCACATATCTTGCTCAGAACTCGAATCCATTTAGGAACTGTAAGGATATTTCCTTGCAGTGCAGCAGCCATCTCTACCTGCGACAAGTAGGTAAAAAATGTTTGCAATGAATAAATGATTGCATTATTTATTTTCGACCAACTTCAAAACTTGTCAATGCATTTAAGAGTACGGCCCACGGAACAATGCCAATTCGTTGTTTCTCGCAATAAAGCAATCTCGCAGGAGGTAGTGGTCACGAACATTACCAGGGATACAACGTTATGTTATCTGTTCTTGCATGTGATGTACCAAAGTATAATTATTTTTATTTTGGGCAGAATAGTTATTATTGAGAACAAGGCTTCCACCTAGGCGATCCGAGTTCGATCACCGGCGGGTTCGGTCCCGATATTTTGCTAAGAATAAACGGTACAGATGATGCCATTAATCGGTAGGTTTTTCTCGAGTAACTCCCGCTTCCCGCCTTCGTCATTCCATCGCTGCTACACTCTTCTCACCTCATTCATTATTCGTTCTGGACGAGCGACATGCCTGGCTCGCTAGTCGAGCAGCCGGCCGAACCGTCACTCCGGCCTCTTCCACCCGCCATGTCACTGTGCCAGAGTCCCGGAAAAACTTAGTGGATTTCATTTTCAGTTGCAATTGAGAATACAATAAAATACCATGATATCAACACATTATATAACTATACTTAATTTTCCATTATAGGATCCAGCCAGTATTGCAGTCTGCCGAAACTGATTCAGGTACACTTAATTTGGGTGTGTGTCGAGTTTCGGTAACCCTTGCAATGTACTACACATTAACTGCATAGCTCTTGCACCGATACGATCACAATTAAACAATCTAGGTTATGTTAAACAACAATACGTAATTTACAATTATATTGGTAGTTTTAACACACTGTCGAGGACTGTACAAAAATTATATGGCATTATCTACTATCTTCGTTGGGCGTCAAGATTTTGTGTAATGATTTAGTACTGCACAATATGCGCAAAGTTTTAGATCACCCAAGAAAGAGTTTTTTTTTTGAACGAGCACATTTTCATTTGCTATGTAAACGTGAAAATAACTTACAGTAAATTAGAAATGCTAGGTCTACGTCTGATTTTATTACTACTGAATCTCACCTTATAACGTAATAGATAATAATATTTAGTTGGACTCTTGTTGCCACTGACTCCTTCATTGCACGCTACGTGCACGTGATATTTTACCAAATAATCAGTTTCGCATTTCTTGACTGTGGTACTGGAAACCATGTAAACCTGAAGAAACAGCACTGTTATTGTCCCGGAAAAATTAAAATAATCTCTCCTCACATATACAAGTATTAATTGATAATAAAATGAGCTGAATAACTAATTTCTATATAAATTGTGTAATAAACTATTCGTGGATAACAAAAACACTAGCTCTGAGTGTTATTGTGTAAACATTTGTTTGGTTGTCTCTGAATATCTTACTGTGAAGAGTTATTGTGTACATGCAGACGTTAAGTCACTTGAAATAATGTGGTTTGTAAAATGTAATACTATTCTCATAATTTGTACCTTTGACAGATGCTAACTTTGTATATGCTGATATTGTATTGATACTCAACTGTACTGGTGTTACTGAATTTTACTTGAGGTATTTGATAGTTACTTGAAATTTATATGTAAAAATAGTTAAATTATAAATTTTAATTTGTTTAAAGTTATATGAGTACAAATTAGCAAAAAAATTTTAAAATACAGTGCTAATGACAACAAGTAAAGTGTGAACTCAGGCTGAAATTCCTCGTTGCTACAAACGGTCTAAAATGTGTGTTTTATTTGGTCCACGGTGAGAAATGAACGTATACTTCAAATCGCTTCAAACTAGGACGAGGATACTAAAAATGGTTTTGGAAGATAAAGTACTCAATGACAATCGTAGATAATGGTATTTGCCAACTTTATGAGCAAATATTTACCTAGAATTGCTAGTTCGTTACGCGCGATCTTTTGCGCCGAAGTTAAATGCACGAGTTTCCGGCTTCAGAGATTGTGCTCAGTAGTTCGTAACACTGGAAACAATTTTGTTTAAAACGTTGGCCAAAACTATTGTCTAGGATTGCTACTGTTTAAATTTCGCAAATTTGCTTAAAGAAACCTACAACTACAGATTAAAGCTTTTAGCATTGCATTATGTACCACGCCTTCTTAACGAAGGGTCCTGGTATTATTCGAGGAAACTCTATGGAACGTATGCCAAAACTAATGGCTACGGAATTTACGCCAGAAGTCACTATCAGCACTTCACCAGAAAGCCTTTAATGATGTGTGACTAGCTCACTTGGATATATATATATATATATATATATATATATATATATATATATATATATATATATATATATATATATATAATTATTGTTCACTTTTAAATCAGTGGTGATGTGTCACTTTTATTGTGGAAATGTTTACCAATACTGAGATAACTGCTCTGAGTTAGTTAAACACTTTGTCAGTAATTTATAAAATATTGTCAGAACCAAGAAAATGCTTCTTTTTCCCCAGCGCTGGTGATTGTGGACTAACTATACATGTTAGTGAGTAAAATGTTGTTTTGGGTTATGTTTCAGCACATAATATCACGTCAAATTGTATATTAGTAAAGACATTAAATATCCCAGCCACAGGAAATAATCTAGTATTAAATTGCTCTGTGGCGTCTCTTTTTTTATTTTTAACTACTCGAACACCAAAATTGCAATAAAACTACGTTTTACAAATGTAAGTACAACAACAACACTCACTAATAAATCTGTTCACATCTTTTCTTTAGTTGTGCTTAGCAAAACCAAGCTTAGTATCACGAAAGTTGTGTATTGCTCTATCCCCTCTAGGTTTGTGGGAAGTGCATATAACAGGTTATGTTTCCTACAAATAACGACGTGCGTGCAGAGTTCGAGTGAGAGAATTTTGGCAGCGCTTAACATCGAGGTATTTAGCGTTGGTGAGGGTTGACATGAGGCGAGTATGGAGCAGCGCCGGAATGAGTGGGCGAGGAAAACGGGGAGATCCCTAAGAAAACCCGCCGACCTACGGGATCGTCTGGCACGATTCCTACGTGCACTGAACCCGGCCTGCCTTGGTAGGAAGCGAATGGCCTGACCATTCGGCCACAGCGGCTCCCTGCTCGGCCCGGCTCGACTTTGTGTGTAGTAGTTCAGGCGTGTTACTAACACTGGGATAACGGCCGGAAGAAAGACACGATAATACATTCCCTTATCATTTAAAGTGTTAAAGAGCTAAAAAAAAAAAATACTAGAAACTAGGTGCTAATTGATAATCATCTGAGTGGTTTGATAAGGACATGATTCTCTGAAGTTATTCTTAATAAATAACTACGAAAAGCTACCGTGATATTTCTGCTTACCAATTATGATCTTCTACGTCGAGCGAAACCACGTCTAACACTTCAACTACATTATATTTTTCTTCTGCTACTACTTCATCTATTCGTTTGTTTGCGCATGTGTCGTGTGTTTGATTTATTTTACAAAACTGCTTCAGCCTAGTGAGTCAATAGTAATTACTCTGACGGTATTTCTTCCTGTGCGAAAGCCGTTTTCGTTTTCGATACGAGGCGCTGTTGTTTATTTTTAGCAGGTCATGTTTACGAATGAAAGGCACAAATTGCTGCGCGTTTATACTTCCTCGTGAAATGGTTTTATCGATGACTTAATTTTCCCGTGATGAATTATGTTTCCCTTCAGTTGCCATTGACTACGTACACACTTATTCCGACAAAACATTTTTTATTTAGAGAATATTGTTTTATTTTGTCCGGCGAAGCTAACTCTCATAGTAATCATTTACTTATTAACATGTCATTAAACTTCTAAAAACATATAACTTTAATATTACGAGATACTTTCACCGCATATCAAGATTTTGTTAGTTTATTTTAACAAGGTTCTCATTTGTCGGTACAAATTATCGTCTGTTTATGCTGTCTGAACAAAAAATCTGAAAACCTATTAAGAAACGTGTAATACTAATTGCAACAAATGGAAACAATGTACATAACAAAAATCCTGTACCAGAAAATTTCTTTTTTCTATGTCGTAAAGTTATACAAATTTTACACGTCTATTGTCATTCAGAAACATGTCATAGACTCACTGTAGATAAAAAAAGAAATGCAAACGTCAAATGTTACAATATCAAGTTGAGAAGGAAGATTATTCAGAGAACATACCACTGTGATACTTGTGAGGTACATGATCACAATTGAGTAATTTTTTCAACTCTAAATTTACAGGATTCTGAGTTGATTAACGATTACCGCTCTTAGAGTCAAAATACTCTTTTTATCCTCAAATAATAATATATAATTATTAATTTAAAAAATTAGCAAAGTTAAGACAAACTATGTAAATATACGTTATTTTGTTTTCGAAAAAAAAAAACCTTGTTATTTACCTTGTTTTAAATTCACAAAAGAGGACAAGTAAACAAAGCATAACTCGTAACTTTCTTTATATTTACAATTTAATAATATCTTACACAATAAAGTGTTCCTGTGAATGGAATAGTAAACCTCGTGAAATATGTGTGACGATATTCAAGAAGGCGAATCAACACGAACCACTGGTATAAAATTGTAAATGATAACTACATAATTCAATTGTCCTGTAAGGTATTTTGTTCGTATTGCCTGCCGTTTGTATGACTGGTGTTAACATATCAATGTTCAGTTTTAACCCCAGACAAAAAAAAAAGGTTTGTGATAAGTTTAACGGCTATGTTTCTCTCTGTGTGTGTCTCTCTGACATCGTAGCTCCCAAACAGATGCAACGATTTTAAAGCTTCTTTTAATAATAGAAACAAATTCATCGGAACTGTGCTTAGCTGCATTTGATGAAAATCTGCCCAACTGTTTGAAATATATGTGGTGTTCGAATATATTAAACGCATGTAATGGAGGAATATTTTTGTGGATTTCCTCACTTGTGCTTCGTTGCACGGTACATACGGCTTTTCACTTGCTACGTCAGCAAAACTAATTCCTTCTACAGTATTTTTAATTAATTCAGCTGACTTAAATTTAGGGTATTTTCAATCGTCCGGCAATGATACTGTAACATGGACCTGATGCTGTGAACATGTTATTCAAGTGATGTAGTTGTAACAAATATTTAATCATCATACAGTAATTCACACACATTTTAGATTGATCTTTAGAATTGTTAATATTATTGACAGTAAAGCTTTATTTTGTGCTATTTAAGTTGTAAAACTTGTGTTTTTAAGTTGGTACTTATATCTTAAAAATGATGTTAAAATATTAGTAGGTTTTATATGATAGCAAATAATCATGCCATTGTTAAACTATGCAGAAATTAATATTATTTTACGTATAACTTGTAGAAGTATTCAAGTTTAAAAAGCTATAAATTACACTTAGATAAGAAATTTTAAAGAACCCGACAGGTAAAAAAAATTGTTAATTATTTCAGATTATTATTGACACTTGCCGGCGTCGCGGGACTACTAAATAAACAAAATAGGTAGCCAAAAATAGGAAACTTGAAACGGGTACAGTAACTGCAACAAAACTTATGTAGCCTATGTTGTATATACGTACGTAGCAGTTCAAACCGATAAGAGCAAACATTTAATTAGACATTTGAATTTAGTTTTGTGATTGAGACGTCATTTTGTGGATTTGGTCTTGCGGGTTTTATTTTATTTTGTTTTAATTTCTAGCATCTATCTGATTTTCTTATCGGTCTTCCGACGCATTTAAGCGTCAATAATAATTATATGTATAGGCATGTGTGTGTTTTACTCTATAAGGGATTGTTTCATGTGTCGGAATTTCTTTAAATTATAATTTAATTGTTATTTTGCAAGATAGTGACACACAGTTCTTCGTAAACTACTCCCTGCACATAGAGGCGCACCAATGGAATGCAGTTTGGGACATATTTCTTCCGCTAGGAAAGTTTCATGTAATCAAAGGTAGACGACGCAAACCTATGGGTTAAACATCACAATTTGCGACACACACCTGGCCCTGCAATATTTTACCTAATCAACTTTCTAGTGATTCAGTTTAGTTTGTGTCGAATACTTGTGTTTGTTATTAGGCCCATAAATAAATACATTTTAAGTAATAATTAAATGTTTTTACAATGCCGTCAATATGGAATACTTCTACTGCATTGGTAACTATATGCTTTATTCAAATTGATACTTTTAGGGACATTTGAGAATTAATGACACACATCGTCTGGATAAATCCAAAGTATTGTTAAATACTTACCTAGAATTTCATTATCAAATGTCTCAAATACCACGTTTTGATTGTTACAAACTTACTTGTGCTGTAAGTGTATCCGTACTGTAGGGCCTGCTTCCCATCAAAGAGATTTAAAAAAAAACTTTTTATTAGTAACTTTGGGTTTTCCAGTTACCTAATGTACTGATTTAAATTCATGTTTTGAATTTTTATTTATAGTAAAAACGGTATAGTTGAAACCTCAATGTATCAAATTCTCTTCACTTTCCAATATTGAGGAATGTATTGAAAGGTGTTGGTAAAAGTTGTATGAAGACATGGAAAATTGTTCAAGCAGTTTACCTTCAAAAATCAGCTCTCATTACACAGTAGTATATTACATAATTATACGTATTAAATACTTATAGATCATTAATATTTAAAAACATTTTTAATGAGAGCATTGCAAAATGGATACATTAACATAATTGTCAATAAATGACTTCCAGTCGATAATAATGTTACGTACGAAGCTCTTCCACGGCGAGCTGAAACCAGTCTCTCTCTCTCTCTGTCTCTCTGTCTCTCTCTCTCTCTCTTCATTTCAGTTATATTACTAGATAATTTCCTTGTGTTACTGCTACATACAGACTTTCGTGCGTGTCATGTCATTGATTTATTTAACAAAACTGTTTCTGCTCGGCGCGCAATAACTTCTTTAAAGCCTTTCTTAAAATACGACAGTGTTACGTGCTTTTCATCAACCTACATGAACGCAGATTTTGTTTACTTTGATAAATTCGCGTGGAATTAAGAATGTCGTTTAAGGTGGCACGTATATTTTCTTAACATCCTTAGTGAACCCTAAGTTTTCAACTGGTTAATTCTGTATCTTTTCGGTTGTTATTTACTGCATACATCATTATTACATACCTCGAACTTTCAGGCGTATTTAGAGAATAAAGTTTAAATGATTTTTCCCGCCGATTCGGCCTGCTAGAGTAAGCTTCATTCATATAATTAGAATTTTATTAGATGATAATTCGGTAAATTAAAACATATATATTCAAACTTATGACTCATTCTTGCTATTTTTTCTTGAATTAAACGGTTTACTTTAACGAAGTAATTTCTTGTCTTTCTACGTTCCCGTATATTGATTACTTTTTAACGTTTCCTGCTCCTAAAAATCAGAAACATACTGAGAAAATGTAATATTATTTGTGGTGCGTCAAATAGAATTACAATGTACATTATACTAATGCAGTACCAGAACATGTAATATCATTTGTCGCAAATAAAATATTTTTTCAGTATTCATTATGCTGACGCAGTAACAGAAAATTCAATATTATGTGTGGTGCACAAAACATTATTACACTGTACGTTATGCTAATGCATTACCAGAAAATGTAATTTTATTTCTGGAGCATAATTACTATTACAATATACTGTACATTATGCTAATGCAGTATCAGAAACTGTAATATTATTTATGGTACATAAAACATTATTATAATGTACGCTATGCTAATGGAGTACCAGAATATTTCATTTTCTTCGACGTATAGCTGTAATAATATTACAACTTATTTGTTTTTTTTTTTAATTTAGTAACGAAACTTAGACACATTTTAGGTAAATAAAAATTGGACGTCAGTTAAAACAAAATGAAACTTAGACATACCGCTAAAGGGTACATGAACATATTTGAGTAATTTTCATACCTGTGAACTTTTGTATAAAAAAATACATATTTTTGATATTTTGTAAGAGTAATAGTAACTTTAAGACAATAAAAAGTTTTGGAAAATAGCACAATCATCACAAACTATCAACAAAATTTGATATAAAATATCTTCTAACTCCACTCTACTTTCAAATACACAACAGATAATAGGCAAACAATACAGGATGTAAGAAACTTAATAGACCAAACTCCGGTAGGTGATACCTCAAGAAAAAGGGGCAGGTATTATAGAAGACTCTTTGAATACAATTTAATATTGATGGAGGTATGATCCCTTTACAATTTAGTTTAAAATTGTATTTCGTCAAAATGTACAAAAAAAGTTACAAGTTAAACTTTCAATCTGCAGTTTATGTAACACGTTACTGAGATATTTATCTTGTAAAATAAATTCAGCCATTAAATTTCTACCCTTCGTGAAAATAATAGGAGTGGCCACACTCATACTGAATTAAATTACCTTGCCGTCAGGTATTGTAAACAGCTCATGTTGTCTATTCGAGCATCACACAGTGGGCACCTAGGATTTGGTCTGTACACGGGCCGTGTATTCAGGAAAATTTAATTTGTGATGCGCTCGTTTAAAAGCATATCGTAAAATTTATCAAGAGGAGGCAAAAATAAGTAGCTAGACTCGATAAATTTGCAACGAATTCGGTTGTTCTGAGTTTTTTTTTATTTCTTTAGAAAAAAATCTATGTATTTTATGAACATGTGACGCAGAATTATCTTTCCTAAGCATTCCGTTTATCTGATTCAGCGAAATCAGTAAATAAACAATTTCAAAACGTATTGCAATTTATCATAATATGCTTAATTCTGTTCTACACGGAAAAATCTGTAAATATTTAAGTGTACCAAACACTGATTACCTCTTTCACAATACATTAATTGTAATTTCCCACGAATCCAATATTTTTCGATTGCGTGGTTTTCGTACAAGTCCAGAGAAGCGATTGGACTATTTTCGTTACTTACCCAAAGTAAAAATTATTTTAACGACACGAATGAAACATTTTATAGTGAAATACGGAGCAAAAAAATAACATTTGGTAAAAATGCTGCAAAACCAAATAGGTTCCCAAATTTACCGAGTCGACCACAACTTTTTTAAAACTCACTTTGATGGGTTTTGCGTCATGCTTATGAACGACTGCACTATAGGTTTTATTTATCCGAAAGTATAGAGAAACTCATTCGCGGAAGAAGCACTCCTTGCTTACATATCAAGTATTGTGTAATTTTTCTGCCTCAGTTGTGTGTAGTTTTCTGTTAAACGGCATATTTTAGGCGCTTGAATAAAGTTACGTTTTCTTATTACGCTGTGCTGCTCAAATAGACATCTTGAAATGATCAAAAAAATCCTGGCAGCAAAGTAATTTGATGCAATATGTGGGATGTCACCCCTATTATTTCCATGACAAGGAGTCGTACAAATATTTAAATTTACCGGACGCAGATCTTAATAACTCTTAACATGACTCACAGAATCATAACTTTTGCTTCTAACCTCTTTGATATTTTGAAAGAAACTAATTTTAAACTCGATTTCCAATTACACATACCCCTCTCAAAATTTTCTTGACTTGGAAGTGTCCCATGTAATGTCTGCTTAATTTTGTTTGAGAAATCGCCTGCCAGAGTCTGGGCTATTTATTTCCTTGAATCATTTTTATAACTTACCTACTCTGTATACAATTACACTGTAAGTTAAACTTATTTTATTCAGACGTGTTTGGTCTATATGAGATCGCAAAATGCATGGCTAATCATGTGACAATATTCATGAAGGTAGCATGTTGGATTCGTGCCGGACGATGCCCGGTGGGTTTACTCGCGATATCCCGTTTATCCCGCCCTTAGATTCGAGCTCTGCTCCATACTCACCTCATTTCACCTTTCATCAGCGCTTAAGACCTCGATGTTAACGGATGAACCATATTCTCTAACTCACTCACTCCATGAAGGCGAGTTGACTTCAACATTATAGAGTTAATATTGGTAACTATGCATAATAAAACAGATAGGTAGATCTGGCGAATAAAAATATTTGCTTAACATGCAATACAGGTGTACGTATTTAATATATAAAACAATTATAAAGTTATCCCCTTGATATACTTAAATTGTTACCACTTTATCAAGTGTGTCTTACACAATATAACAGTAATTTTTGCCTGCCTACATACTACCATAGATTTCCAAACGTTTGGCAATTTCCCATTTAATTCTCTCATTTCGTCCCTTTGTGGTTTACTGATTGGTTCAGTTTTTATCTAAAAGAAATAGGTTATATATAGGTAGTTTAGGATAAAGTGAGCACTAAAATAAGCCCTGCTAAAGTTCTATTTTCAGACAATTCGTATTTTTCCGCGCGTAACGGCTATCGACGGCAAATATCTAACCTCTCTGGGCACATCATTTAATTTTTGCGCGCGTAAAATTAATTGTGTAGTCAGTCTGAATCGCTACAGCTTAATGAAAAAGTTTATTAATTAAATAAAATACAATTATGTTGAATACAGTTGATTCTGTTTCTGTATTGTTGTATTTAAATAGGAAAATCACGGAATTGCATTGCGTAATTTCGCTGCCAACCATACAAGCAGTAAGAGGACTATATGTCATGTTGAATTATATGCAGTAACAACTTGTGATATTTTTCAAAGATTAAATTCCTAGTGCTCACTATATCCCGAATGACCTATAGATAGATTTTCTATTGTATTCACCATTTAATTTCTATATCCGCGAATTCCCTCTAGTTAAATCACTTTATGTAGTCGCTTGCCTTGGGAAATTAACGTTCCCAACTCCCTGAAGCTTGTAAGTGTTAAGCGTGATGCAGACATTCATTTCACATCACTAGAGATGATGGTTTATCTCGGGAAAAGTTGACTGTTTGATGGATTTCAAAACACGTCCAGCTTACCAGAAGATTACTGGCTTTAGCTTGTACGTGGAGCTGTTGCCCTATTTGACTGAGCCAATAAGAATCCCGATATTGTAATATTTGATGTCTGCAGACAGCTACGTTGTGTCAGTGTTTTTAAGGCTATCTTGGCACAAAACATTTTCGCGATATACCATCATCTCTACACATCACAATAGCGCATCTAGGATCAAGTCACCAAATTGGCGTGAGGTATTCTTGTTGATATTTAGAGACATGTAAAATGACCCTGTCGTTTATAACATATTAAAGATAAAGTTGTGATTAATATGTTTATTGCTTTGTAGTGGCTCCCCACCAGAATAACAATATTTGATAACGGCCATGATATCCACTATTTCAACCATTTTTCATTGTACTGTTTTCTTAGTACTACAATTTTACTCACCACAGAATGCAACAACTTTACCGTGCTATGAAACCTACTTTTACACCATCTGAGTTACAATTCTTCGATTTTGAAAGCTATTGAAATCGCATCATTGCGACACGCCTACTTGTTTCGTTACCCGCCTTGCAAGACAGTCGCAATGCCTGCATATGTTTCAGGCGATACATATTTTGTATTTTAAATGTCACAAATTTTACGTTCTAGTTTATCGGAAATGGTTCAGTCTAGCCACTTCCGACAAGACTACCTTTTTTTATTACACTTTTGCACCTGGTCAATGTTTTGTAATACAACATGTATAATAATGACGTGTTGCAGAGTAACAAGCCTAAACAAGACCTTGTACCCAATTTGAACAATGATGGGCCGGCAATATTAACAAACTAAATTCTTAAAATGAGCTCAATAATTGTTGATACAGTACTCGGAGTAAAAATGCTCAATATGTAGTAGTTTTGAGATATTAATTAATTTGTAATTTGAAATTCTATTTTCAGTGTAGCATTACTCCAACAATTTTATCTTTAGGGACAAATTAAAACCACATTTTGGACATTTTTTTCTGTGATCTATCACCACACGAAATAAACACACTCCATTCTGACTCACCCTATAGGAAACAAAAGACGGAACCCGAAACAAAAAGTGCAAAAAATTTTTAACATGATATTCTTACCGTTTTCACTGATGCACATGTTGGAATTTGGAACAAAATATTATCAGCCAGCAAACTTTGTTTGCAGTCCCTGACGGACAGCAATATTAAGATATTTACATAATTTCGTGCAATGGTTATGTAATACCGCTTCTTGACACTTTATGTGGGGTTGGTAAATCAGTATTACATAAGGCGTTTTTTTTTTCCGCGATTGAATCGGTTATAGGCTAGTTGCAAGTATTTGTCGTGGAACATTCGCATTTACAAACAAGCTCGAAAATGAACATTTGTTACTGAAATTGCTCGAGTTGGGTGGGAATTTCAAAATTGTTTCTTATTTAGTTTATGTTAGCGATATTATTGCAAATTTTTGGACATATTGTCCCCAACATGCGCAGAAAAAATAATTTCATTAGCAAATTGGAACCATATTTTTTTTTGTTTTTGCTGGAAGAAATGTATAATATCAGAAAACTAAACGTGTTATCTTATAAGCATTCTTTGACTTAGCATACATACTGTATTGTTATATTAAAATTTGTTTTTTCATATGCTTATCTGTAAATAGTTTACTACAACGTGCACTACTTTACATTTACACACTTAATTGCAAATCCATGTCTGACAGTGTAGCCTATTATACACAAACAGAAATTACCTAACACAATCCTCTCCCTGTAAATGAACCTAGTAACTTACTTCGCTGCTCAGGCAGCCCGAAATTGTATACGGGAGCAAACTAGTTTAGTTTCGTTTGCTAACACTACTGTACCCGTAGTCGTGAAATTGCTCTGGCCATGAAACATGCTAAAAGTTAAACAGCCAAAATACGCCTATAGTCGCCGATGTGATAAAACTAAACATCACCTAAAGAGATTGCATCATGTGTACATGCCTACGTTCATATTACTGTTGCTGTCTCCATGATACACTACACAATATCTTCCACTTTAATATTGTGTTCGTTAAATAAAATTTCCAGAACACAAGAAATTGGGATTGGTTGATATTTATTTTCAAAAATTCGTCTTTGAGGCACGAGTATTTTGCTTATTCATCTAGCAACAGCCTAGACTTCTCAGTTCTATACGCGTACCGGCTGAAGCTGAATACACATTGGCTTCTAACAGTACAAACGTGTAGCACGTGATATCTCCACGACTTGTTTCCTTATTTATAACTGGCTTGCAATTGTCAAATGTGTGTTAAAACCACTCTCGTCTAATCACAGAAGAAGGAGTCAAGCATACGTTGTTGCCGTTCAACCTGACCTAAAATCAATACGCGAAATAATCGTGCCTCTAGACTTGTAACTCTTCAGATTTATGTATAGATTACCTTGCAAATTTTTGGTGCTCCAATTTCCGCGTCCTGACCATGGAGAACGAATAAAAGTCGTAGTTACTATGCGACTTTCATACTTTATTTCGTAAACCTGTGTTTGTAATTTTTTAAATAAGTTTCAAAATTGTATTTAATTCTCCCGTCGAACTGATTCTGAATAAAATATTACGAATTAATTCTGGTTGTTTCAAATTTTTCCATACCGCAAAATGGCACTTTGTGGTTAAGAACATATGGGGACCTGATTTCAAAACCATGCTAACTCCAAAATTTATGAAAAATCAATAAAAATTATGTCTTCTTCGTATTCATTTATATATATCGTAAATGTATTACTAATTAAAATACAATATTTTTACTCTGGTTAGTATCATATTTCAGATATAAATAAATACACACAGTAAGACAGTAAGGAAATAGTTTTTCTGTTAATTCTTAAATTTTTGAGTTAGGATAGATTGGATTTCAGGTCTCCCAAATTAGTGCAATAACATGCGAGAATAATTTGGTAGGATAAACGTTACACAATTACTAGTGCTCTAGTTAATTTGTGATTCTTAACTAATGTGTTTACTCTACAGTGATTATTTCCATTTTATTCAACTAAAGAAATATGAACAGTAAGACTTGTCGAGTTATAATTTTCGGATGATAACCCATATACCTCGTTACTATTCAAATCAACCGAAGCTATTCGCAAGAATAACAAGTGAAAATATTTATTGTATCGCTCTGATTTCAGAGAAAGCGAAGCTACTAATTCCTGAAGTCTTTGTGGCTGTCCTAAGTATCAGTAGTGCTCTGCCGATACTTTTGTATCTAACGTGAGGTCCAATGATTACTAGGTGTTTTGTATGTATTTCAGCTGTATTCCAGTACACAACATTTAGAGTTATGTTTACTGAATCAATTTAAATACATTTAAAAGTCAACCCTCGTGAGATTTCCACTGCGTCGATATTTGTAACTTGCTAATATTATTAAAGGCTTCTGAAAATAAAGACAGAAGGTGAAACCACAAATATGTGTAGTGATATCACATATGTTGTGATGTTAATACTCCTAGCCGGTATCTTGTAACTCTATTTCCCTTAAAAAACGTTACCCGTTTTCCTGCGAAAATAACAGGAATTTTAGTAATTTACCTCAAATTACCTTTTAAAACTTTCTAAATTTCCCGGATTTTCATCCGAAAATCGTAATTTTTTTTCATCTCAACATTCCAAATGATACTTTTTCGTAAGCCTACGCCGTTTTATCTTATTTTCAGGATCTTTAAACTGCCTCCGTTAGTTTTCTTAAAGTTGCTGTACGACCCCATTATGTAGTGCGTAACCAAATTGAGACTGAGCACTAAGCAGTTATTTAGGAATCTATGACTGTGCATTACTAATACTTTAGAAATATTTTTTTTACATTGTTTTTTAATTTGGTTACTTCTTACTCAAATTTTATTTATTTCCGTAAATTTTATGCACTGGTGTAGTTTTTCTGTTTAAAAAATTTATTTGAAAATAATACATATAATATCTATTCAGATACCGGTATACTTGTGCAAGCGATCCGCTCTAAGAACCTAGGCAAATAAAAAATTCATTTAAAAATGGAAAATATTCTTGGAGCAGAAACGACTCGAACATTTTGATGAATCAGCAACTGATGCCAGCGTTGCTACGGAAGCTCCAGTTCCCGCCGAAAAGTTCAGCGTCACATGAGAAGATGTCGCCAACAGGCGAGGAGGTCGTTAACACAATCCAAAACGTCACCATCTCACCCAAAGATGTCTCCACCGCACCATAGATGCCACAGATGCGGTCGTCGCAGCAGCAGAGATCGTAAACAACAAGCGAACAGCTCGCCAAAGCAAGTGAGGAGGACGCGAACGCAGAAATATAGCTCGCCGAAAAGGACCAAGAACATAGACACGGAAGTACACTGCCCAGCTGAGAAGCTCGCAACACAAGCGAGAATTGTTAAATTTTATATTCCCGGCTGGGTCGGTCCCCGTATTTTCGCATGTGGGTATCGTGCCGGACGATGCAGTTGGTCGGCGGGTTTTCTCGGGGATCTCCCGTTTCCCCCGCCATTTCATTCCGGCTCTGCTCCATACTCACCTCTTGTCACCCATCACCAGCGCTAAAGACCTCGATGTTAAGGGCTGACCCAAGCCTCTCACTCACAATTTGTTAAACTTAAGGGTGTTATAGTGGTAAAGATACATATTATATTCGTGCGACATTGTGTTCTGTTGATATTACTTGTAAATATATCATCGACTTGTGAACAATTTTGGCTGTCATATAGTCTTCCCGTAGCAGAAACTCAATGTAAAATTTTGCAATTTACAGTAACTTACAATATGAGAAAAATCAGCTGACTTACTCGAATGAAATAATTCACACTTAAATAAGATACTATGGGCAGTATGCTTAATGATTTAAAAACACACCATGAAATCCCTTAGTTTTTTTTTAATTGCAGTAAACGAAGAAAATTATCGTCATTTACAAAATTGTTTTATTAAAAATATAAATTGAAGTCCGTTGTGTGTTTTTTAATCGTTTCAAGAAAGTCTGTTGATTTTTGTTATTTGTAAGTTCACGTAACTTGAATATTTAAACTTTAACATGCGGCTATAGGTAATATTGTCACATGTGTAAACTGTAGTCACAAAGTAATGTCTACAAAATCAACAATATATCGCGCAAACATAAAACAATGCAGTTTCGGCCACTAGAATGCCCTTAAGACCACATGTACCTACTAATGCTTGTTTTGTAATAGTATTTTTAAATTCCAATGTTAAACAGATTTCACATAACCGATACATAGATTTCTTCAGAACGTTTTCGCTAAAGAGCCTATTTATTTCAAAGCAAAAAATGTTTGTAGTGTTGGCTATTTATAGTTTGAATACATTTTCTTACAGTCGACATTTAGCCAAAATTACAAAATACTTTTATTCGAAAAAAATAGCCACATAGTGAAATCAATTAAAAAAAACATGTATTGCTTCCTGTTTGGATGCTGGTAAACAGTTTATAAAATTTCTCTCAGGAAAATCTATTAATTACACCTAACAGCTGTTTTCATTTATTTTTCTACTAAAAGAAGTAAATATTTTAATTTAAAACGTGTTACATAAAATAAGTACTATACTGTGAAAGTAGTATGCACACAAACAAGATAAAACTACTCTACGGGCCAGAAAACTAGTAACTTAAACTGATAGTCTCGTTAAACGTATTTTGCGTGTTCGAGACCAAGAAAGGGCAAATGCGCAAAGGTATCTCTATCACTAGGGCCACGATTTTGTCGCGAAAAGATTTTTGCCACACTTTGTTACAGTGACTCACGCGCACATCGGCAGTTCTGTTTCAAGGTTATTGGCAGCGTGTCTTTGTTCAGACACGTTTCTCATTTGACTGTACCAATCAGAATAAGATTATTGTGAGTCTGTACGTCTATAATTTGCCAAGGCCAGTGAGAGTAAAATCATCCAATCACAGACGATATAGCAGAGCTGCAGGTGTGCACATGACGCATCGAAACCAAATGTTGCAAAAATCTTTTCGCCATAAAATCGTGGCTCTATCTATTAGATATTCAGTAGTATTTCTACAATTTCATCGTGTATTTTTAAAGATATTTCCTATTTTTTAATTCTGACTTAACGAAAAGATTAAGTTCAACATTTTAAAAATTCCATCGTAAAATCAACTGCCGAAATTACATTATAATTTTTTGGGCAGGAAAACGAAAATGAGTTTGGAGATAAATGGGTAATCTCAGTTTGGGATACACTATCAATGAAAGGAATTTTCAAGAATTGTATTTGCTCATTTTTTTTTGTGGAACGTTTAATTTTAAATTACATTAGTAAATTACGTACTAAGCAAAAACATGCCATATATAAGTATTTGGTGTGAAATATATCTTTAAAATGTTTCTATATAGAACTGATTCCTCATTCTAACTCAGTAATTGCCACCGTATTAAGTAGGTAGTGGCCATAAATTATGAGGTTTAGGACTCATGTCGACACAGAGGTACACAGTCAGTATTCTCATGTTGTCCGCAAGAAACAGATTATTGACTATGAGTGTAAACATCTCACTGAGCAACTCCTTAAGAGATGATGAACAAGAACCTTATATCTATCTCCTCAATCAATACATTACATATTTTTGTAATATTATAATTTTGTCTGTTTTCATTAGACTTAATTTTCAACAATTTTGATTTTAGCATAATTACAAACAATTTCATGTAATTATCTTAAACAATATAATTGCTTTATTGGTGTGCTCCAAAACAGTGCAATTGTAGTTTTCATCAGAAATCAGTCTTACGTTTCCTGTAACTGAAATCACAAATAATGACACTGACTTGAAGGATGTTTTGCAGAGACTTTTAAAGATACATATTTTACCACCTAAAAATTGTTAAGTATCGAATTAAGTAGACAGGTTGTGGATAGTTTTTGGAGGAAGCGATGTAGCTATCAACGTACACACGTGGTAAAAATGTGAATACTTGTTCCAGAAAAACTTCGTATTCTAACTTTTCTTAAAATAATTTTGATGCGCGTTATACAAGAACAATGTCGCAAATTATAATAGTTTCTGAAAAAAATATTTAAGTGCTTATCAAGCCAAATTAAATGAACACTCACCAACAAAGTATTTGATGTTAATGTCGACGTCTTATCATAATTTATGAGTGGTTTGGACAACATTTACTAGAAAATTAACATAAAATATTTTTAATCGTTATAGCTGTGTCTGTATTCGTTTGACGGCGGGCAAAATACTTATTTCTTGCTTTTGACGGCATTTAACATACTTCGGTTCGTTTTCTGTGTGTGTATTCGTACGACATATTTTAAAACTTTTTTTTTGTTATGGTTTCAAAGATACGGTATAAATCAAGTACACGTGTACTACATTCCACATGGTATTATGTCAGACATCAGCTGATCAAAACTTACGTTATATTTCCTATATCTTTATCTTCTCGATTTGTTCCCGAACGTGACAAAGTGCTCAAGTAGCGTATCTCCATGGAATTGTTGCAATGATTTCTTGAAGTTATGGAAGGATTTTTATTTTTCAACTCTTCAGCGAACGTGCTCCTCAGGAAAACCGTCTGGATGGCTCCTAGCATTTTTTTTTCATCCTCTGTCAGTGTGCCTGCGAATAAGCTTGCGCCACGCACCAACTCTCATGTTTACGATCGTCCAGTCTGGGCTCACTTGATGGATTTACGACCCAGACTCATGCCTTTTTGCCCTCCCCACCTTTCCGCAGCCCATTCCGTGACCAAACAAGAAACTGACTATTACCCACTTCTTGCACTGTCGGAGCTGGTCGTTAACTCTTGAGTAGGTTCACGGGAGTCTTCAGGATTTTGGCCTGGGTGTCCCGAAAACAAGGCCGGATGTTCTGTTTGCAATGAATTTCCAGCTTCGGTTAACAACTGAAAAGGGGCGAAGTTTTCCAGGAAAGTTTATCAGAAGAACTTGCACACATTGTACCAGAATTTAAAAAAAAATTAGTATAATAACATATTCAAAGTCCACAAATGTTTTGGCATTTTTTCGCGGGATTTATCTCCGTAATGAATTCATAGTTAAATAATTCAAAGAAGCGCGCAAAACAAAAAAACACGTGAACTATATCATTAAATGGGCACAAAATCATCCGTCATATTCACAAATATTCACCAAAATTCACAATTTTTTTCTGTGCGTTATCTCGGAAATACTCCCAAGAAATAATAACAAAATCAAATTACTTAAAAAAGCATGCATTTAACGACACAAAATGTGAATATTGAGATTGTTAAACAAAATAAATCGTATATTTATCGAAAATAAAACCTAAAAAAAATTATTAAGTTAAGGTATTTTAATTCTTCGAAAAAATTATTAAATAGTTAAAAAAAAGCGCTCATGCTTCACAGTTTAGACAAAATCTGACTCAAATCCACCAGTCTTTTTATGTTAGTTGTTTCGGAAAATAGTTCCGGCAAGCATACAAAAAAACTTAATAACTCAAATAGAGTTAATTTAATTCAAATAATATACAAGTCAAAATTGAAGAGTACAAACTTACCCACATAATGTAAAAAATTTACCAAAACACTTTTGCTGAAACCTTTCCCAGAAACTGTCGTCGAAAATATTTAAAGAGTTACATAAACCTAAAAAGCACGTCCTACGACAAAATGCGTCAAGACTAGAATTTTAAAGAAAATTTATTCTCTCTTTTTCTTAGCGCGGATTTTGTACATCTGATGCCGCTTCGCCGCCCCCAGTTGTCATCTCCTATCTTGACTTTCTTCGATGGTCACATTCCTCACTTCCAACAGTCTCATCTACGTCGTCTTGCCAGTTGCGTCGTGGGCGACCTCTTTTCTTCCGTCGGAGAGATATCCAGCTTAATATTCGTTTCGGTATCCTGTCTTCATTCATCCTGTTCACATGTCCGAACCACATCAGCTGTTTCTGTTGGATGTCATCACAAATATCTCTATCCGTTTCCGTCCTCTGTTGGATTACGTCATTTATTATCCTATCCATCCTAGTACTGCATGAGCTTCGCCCTAAGTAATCAATCTCAGTGGCAAGCAATTTCGTCTTGTTCTTTTTTATAACGTCCCAAGCTTCTGAACCATACAAAACTACACTTTGGACTGTAGTCTTATACATTCTCTTCTTGGTTGTTCTTCTTATCTTTTTGTTCCAAACAACTAAGTTCTTTGTCCTTTTTACAGTTCTTCCTTTATTTATTCTACTAGTAATTACATCATTACTTGTGCCCCGTTTGTTGAATACTTCTCCCAGGTGTTGCCTTTTCCACACCCACAAGTTCTTCTGCATCTATCTCCATACTATTTTATATTCCCGTTCCAACTGCCAAGTACTCACACTGCTTCATGTTCATCTTCAGATCAGTTTTACTATATTCCTGTTTAAGCTATCTTATCATGTGACTCAAGTCATCTTCATTTTCTGCTAGTACAATTTGGGTATCTACAAAATACAAACTAAATAACTTCCTGTCCCCTACTGTCACTCCCATAACATGACGTTTTCTGTGCAAAGTTTGCAGGACTGCTCCTAGATAAAGTTTAAAAAGGCATGATAACAACCGACAGTCCTACCGCAGACCCTTATTCACATCATAGTCTTCTGTGTAGAAGTTTTCTATCCTCATTCTCGTTGTGTTATTTTAATATAATTTCATAACAGTCTTCAGCAATCTTTGATCCAACTCTATCACTTTAAAATTTCCCCATAGTTTGTTGGTGAGTACATTATCACACGCTTTTTCTAGATTAATCAATGCAACGTGTCTCCTATCCCACCTTCGTGCGTTGCTTCAGTGTGAATATGTTATCCGTTACAGACATTTCAACTCGAAACCCAGCTTGCTCCTCTTCCGGTTTGTGACTTGATTATTTTCTTATCAGATCTTTGACGACCTTCGAGTATAATCTTCCAACAAAAGAGATCACTGCCAATCACTTTTAATTATTTTGATCATTTCGTGGACATTTCTTATGCACCGGTGTTATTTACAAGGCATGTCGACCATTCCGATGGAACATCATCTCCATTTAGTACTCTTTCAAACAGTTTCCTTAACATCTCCAACAAATTTGGTGGTCCAAACTTCATCAATTCCGGTTATATTGATCCATATTCTAATGCCTTCTTCACCTTGCAACTCCTCACAGCCTTTTGAATAATTTTTATGTCTTACGGCCATATCTCCTCCTGTTGTATCCCCACCTCACATCTTTGTGCAAATTTGGGCCGATTTTCCTGGAGAAAAGTCTTAAAATATAATTATGACTTGATTGTTCTCCATACATCAGTACTCCTAGCCCACCTATCGTCCTCTCTACGTATTCACATCTTTCTTTCCATGTCTTGTTCTTCCTTTTTAACACTTCTCTTTTTACTTCTCTATAAAGGTGCCTATATATATATATATATATATATATATATATATATATATATATATATATATATCTACTTTGATTTTAATTTACATTAAAGAAAGTCAAATAAGCTTAATTTTTCCATTCAGTCATCTCCGCTATTTCTTCGTCCCATCAAACTGGTTTCTTCTTCCTTTGAAATTCTCCTTGTGCATTTTAAGCTGTTTCTTGTATGATCTTCTTTATATGTTCATCTTCTACTTCTACTGTTCTTTCTGCTAACTCCAATTTTTTAATCGGTCGTCTTCGGTGTAAGTATTTAGCCCTATTTTTCCCTTAGACAGTCCAAATTATATCTCATGATTTCAGGCTGGTCAGGATAATGCGTCATATTTTGTTCCCCACTACTCTTGAACCTATAGAGAATACATATTTTACATTCCACTAGTTAATAGTCACTTCAACAGTGACTTTTAACTCTGACGTCCTGAATTTTTAAATTGGTCTTTCGCCTCAATATTAAACCATCAATAAATGATTTCAGTTCTCTAGTATGGTTATACCATGTAAATTTATGTATGTCTTTGTGAGCAAAAAAAAAGATTTTTCTACTCGTAGCTCATATTGTTCCAATATATTCAGCAGTATTTTCCCAGCCTCATTCCTCACATCCTCCCCACTGCACTCAGTGGCGAAGCGTGGGTGTGTTCCAAGGCAAGCAGTATGAGACCAGACTATACACTTTGAACAGCTGACAGTTGTGTTGCAGAGACCTAGGTGTATTACTGAGAACTAGCTCCTCGCCTCCTACATACTACTGGCTGAGGAATGTACCAGCTTTCCACAAGCAACTGACAGTTCTGTACAGTCACTGCTAATCACCGCTTGTCATAGAACACTCCACGCTTCGCCACTGACTGCACTGCTACGTCAGTGGTATGCTTTATGTCCATTAAAACTTCTTGTTGTTTATTCCTGATGTCTTGTACATTCCATTTGTCAAAAGGCAGAGTCAATTTTCGTTTCTATTACTGAATTCCATTAAATCCATCCAAACACCGAGGCATGTTTCTGGGTATTTTATCTGGCTGACGTTTTCTATGGATGGGAAGCTGGCCATCACATAATCCCCAAACTGGAGGGCAAGGGTTAGTCGCCAGGGTTCTCTCCCCTGGAAAAAATGGCTTCACCACGCCTCAGAGTTCTTCCTACCCTATAATGAACAGGGTGGGAAGTAAATAACTAATGATATCATTAGACTCCGAGCTACCCAATCCACCCACTTAAAAAATTATTCAAATAGTATTTTTATAATTTATTTTGGAATATTATCTAAATATTTAACTACACGAAAATAACTCACCAGAAAATTGAGCTATCTACGATATAATGTGTTGCGATTGTATTTACAGTACTGTGCGCATTATTGCCTGAAAAAAAACCTTAAAGCAATTTTGTAAATTTTTACGTATGTACTTCATAAAAAAATATGTCGGCAGAACGAAAAGAGGCTATAGTAACCCCACATTTGAAACTAAAACGATTGCAAATAATGCATGTGTACGTTACTATCTTTATTAACAAAATCACACTAATCTGAATGTGAATATTTAAATGACTGAAACATTATTTTGTTTTTGAATAGTTGATTTTGTTTTTATATAGTTGTCAGATATATTTGTTGGCTTCCTAACTATATATTTGTATGTTATTTGTTAATTGTATTCAATTTGACGACACCTGCATCCCTGAAAATATTATACTTAAAATTGGATTCAACAGGTGGCTGAGAAAAATAAATAAATATTAAATATATAAATACCACTCACTTCAATCCACTGGCTCCAAAATATTTTTCACATCACGTAACATGTGTTTTAATAATTTCTACATTATCTTCGCAATGCTTTCCAAAATTATTTCTCAAATATAAAAATATCTATAGCAATGATGTCGAAAAAATATTTATTTTATTTTACGTGTCACATCAACTTGGAAATATAAATTACGAATTTCAACTTACATATTACAGTATTAGATGGAATGTTAAGACCAAAATGTAGCAGTCTTGATGACATTATCACGTGTTCTCCAAAGATCGTCAATGGTGCAAATCTCAGGTAGCTTTCGGTATACCAGAAGATATTGTGAATCATGTATTTCACCACGTCCACTTCATTGATTAGCTCTGCCTATGGTTGATAACATTCTGCAGAAGACTCCTCCTTTACATTTCCTCAATACCCTCTAGGCAGCGAATCTCACCATAATTAATCAACGTGTTTCAAGTGATGATGGAAATTGCTACAGCTAGATGCATCAATCGGTAGTAGAGTTCCTATACATTAACACGAAACCGTCAAATATAAACTGATATTCCCCGTTTTGTATAGAAACAACGCTGATCATATGCTCTGTTTACTAACATAACCATGGTAAGTATCACAATGTGTGTGTGTGCATGTTCCGTACACGTGAACTTGATAAAGTGATAAATGATGAGTGAAAGTGATGTCATCGTAATGCCGGCATAAAACATGCCACGCGAGGACTTACTTTCAAATGTTGTAGGAAAGTGAAGATATTTTGTTCAGCTTGGAAAAAGGGGGGGGGGGAGGAGTGGCAATGTATGGAGCAGCGCCGGAATAAAGAGGTGGAGGAAACGGGAGATCCCCGAGAAAACCCGACGACCAGCGGCATCGTCTGGCACGACTCCCACATGTGAAAATTCGCGGACCGACCCCACCGGGAATCGAACCCCGATCGCCTAGGCGGGAGGCGAGACGTCTGAGCACTCGACCACCGCGACCCCCAATGTTACTAAGAATTACGTCATTCATTTGTATTGGTTATTACGTTGTAAAACAACAAAGGCACCTCTGAAAGTCTCACTGAGTCAAGCAGACAGCGTGAAGACTGCGCTTTAGTTCACTGCCTTGCGCGTAGAGGCTACAGTATCAGAATCGCGTGCCTGGTTCGCCCTTACAGTTCTGACACCTCTCAACCTTGTGTACGTGAAACACACTGTCTGTAAGCTGTTTCATGATCCCTTTGGAGAAAATTTCATAGTAAGAGATTCTGAGGCCGTGTCTCAAGAGGGAGCTAAAGTGTCCTATTTGGCATTCTCGCTCTCTCCAATTGGGACGATGCACTCTCGTATTTGTAAACAAACGATGCAAAGCTAGCAATTGCGCGAACTTTATTAATACAAGTTATAAATGCAATAATACATATGTGGGCAATTCAAGTAATATTTTTTAACTTACCATCGTCGTATTTCAAGCGGCGAATTTCTGTACGAGCGATTCCAATTTTATTATTTTGTATAATTACACGTATGTTAGGGCAAAAAAAAAAGTTTTAAAATTTCTCGCCATAAGCAACTCTTCACCGTAAATAATAATTTGTGTAAAAATATTGAAATATTTGTAACATGTGACGAACACTATATCAGTAACCTTAATTCAAACCTGTATAGTCTGTGGCCTGAGCGTGAGCATTACTGCGTTGAATTTTCGACGCGTGTTGGAAGAATCTCGCATCATGAGGCTCGGTTCCAGTTACGTCCGTCTACGGACCTTGTCACTCGGAGCCTTGCATCACGGCTGAAAATAGGCGCCGAAGTTGCCTACCCTGCCCCTCTGGACATGACATAGGCCTACTCCCTTGTAAGGCTTCTATCGCGCTCGACAAGTAGGCCGAAACTGTGAGATATATAGCCGGCCCAGCTTCCCTATACGAGGAATGACAGGAGATCTGAAGTTACGGCAGCTTGGAAGGCTCGGCGTGTAGCAGCTTATTATTACTTCCATACGCTAGTTTCTCCTTAGAAGACAAACATTTAAAATAATGTGCGTGCATTTTCGCTGATTACGTAGTGGGGAAAACACTGCAGTGCGTGTTATGGTTATATTAAGATCAAAAATTTTTCTTTAAAACTGACATCAGTATACCGTCATGAGTAAGTGTAGACGGGAAAAATTCTCGGGTTCACTGACCTCTATAGGCTAGCCTCCAAGAACATATGTTCACTCAAGAAAACGATGTCTGCTCACTGGCTGCACATTGACACAGTGGCACGGGCGTGAATTTATTTGTTTCTTTACTATTGGCTACGAGACTTCCAGGAAGAGTCAACTAAGACATGTGCCAGTTGTGAATGTGGTACGAACGTTGAGTTCCTGGAATTATAGAGCTTGTTTCCAAAAGAAAACGCGAATTTTTCGGGTCCATATTAATAAGACGTTTGAGTCGTCTCACAGAAAAACAAACACGTGATGTGTTGTGTCGTTACACGTTTTGCTTTTTTTTTTTTTTGCAATAAAATTTTTTATGACTTGCACTAGTACACTGGTATTTATGAAACGATTGAACTATTCGGTGATTGAGTACTGCTTGCAGGATTTCCCTGGGTTACGTGAATTACAGTGAATTTAACAGGAAGAACAAGTATCGTTATAATAATTATTATTCACAATTGAATTAATTAATTTAATGCTGTAGGATTTAGTTCACTCAAAAGAAAATTATTCTGTAAATATAATATGTCAACAAAGCATTCTTGGCGCTTTTTCATATTTTGCTTCGCCCAACGAGTGTTTTGTTGCATCAGTTATATATTTGTTCGCTGTATACAAATGTACATATGTTTGTCATGTTTCTCTGTGTGCTAGAATGTTATATCAAATATCGTGATAGAGCATACGAGAAACTAGAGACTTTTGCAATTGTTGACGTTTTAACGTGTAGTTAACGTCGTGAGCTGGAAACACTAGCGAAATTCAAAATCGTGCCTTATATAGTACACAATTAATTCATTTAGATACTGGCTTTCCCTAAGGGTAATGTTACGAGAAGGCTTTGTTGCACTTAGCAAATAAAAAGATCCGGACATTTTTTGAATTCATTTGAGAATACAACTGTACACGTCAATTCTTCCGCAACTGGATCGCTGTTAGCGAACCTCATTTGGAGGGGTGTGAACCAATAGCAGGCCAGCATGGAAAAACTAGCTGACTAATGCGCTACCTTGTGACATGTACAACTGGCTACCCACATGGAGCAGCAACCACTGTTCAAGTAGTTGAGGGCAGAGTAGATACAGGACTGTGGAGTCTAGCAGTCTGGCTGTTGAACCCACAAAACTTCCGGGACTCTTGCAGTGTCTCAGTAAATACACTTGTTTGCTCAGAAATCAATAAAACTAATGAAAATTTGTAATCTTAAATCACGATTGCTTTTCAAATTATAACTCAGCAGCTTGCAAAACTAAAACTGCCCAAAGAGCAGTGTGCAGAAACCTGCAAATTTCGGGTTATCATCTGAGAGCAAACTAGACTCTAAGTTGCTGTGTGATCATATTACTTCTGCTGTTGGATGACAGTTTCTGTCGTATGCCTCGAAGAAATGTATCAGCCAATGACAATAAGGACATATGGAAAATATCCAATATCCTGTCTGGTGGTGCCAACATCACCAGAGTGTGTTCCAGTGAGCACGGGCCTGTGAATTCTTGCCTTTCGCAAAATAGTGACGCGAAATTTGATCGTTTCTTGCAGTGTGTTACTGATGAAGAAGAGCGCTCCTATCAACGTGAGATGAAATCAAATAACTTGTGTATAGGCGATTAACAGTAAACAGAGCACTTGGATATCCGACCATAGAACAATTTTCGGCAGAGTCGTGTCTTCTTACTGTATACAAATATCAACAATGTATTCCTGAAGTAAAGTGCATGACTGCCTATATTTATTTTCGGTGAAAACACACAAATAGTATGAACGAAAACATATGGTGCCCAAGTCCTCAGCTTATATCAAGGTCTTTAGGGCTGGTAAGGGATGACAAGAGGTGAGTATGGAGAAGCACCGAAATGAGGGGGCGTGTGAAGCGGGAGATACCCGAGAAAACCCGCCGAACAGCGGCTTCGTCCGGCACGATTTCCACATGTGGAAGTTCGGGGACGGACGCCGCCGGGAATCGAACCCGGACCACCTCTGTGGAAGGTGAATGGTCTGACCATTCGACCACCACGGTCCCGTTCTTTATTGCAGTTGTACGATTTTCGGTTAGGGGAAGTCGGGGCAGAACGGGATACAAAGTTTTAAATTAAACATAGACCATTAATAAAGAACACTGGAAAGTCGATCTTAGTATCAATATAACGTTTACAATGTGAGGGATAACTTGCAATATCAAAAGATACAAAAAATAAAAAAAAACAATTAATTGTTTGGCACAGTTTAAGTAACATTGTGTCATTTTCCACTTTGTACCCACGCATGGGGCAGAACGGGATAGAGAATTAAGGCAAAAGTTTAACACATATTTTGCACTGAAACTTATAAAAAAGGTATTATAATGTTGCATACTTACAAAATCCATAAATTAATGCATCCTCATCTTCGCTGTCCATTTCTCCACACGAGTTATGCGCCCACTGTTTACATAGATGACAGGAAACTCTCCCTTTACTAGAGGCAGAGTAACACTCGCCACAGTTAAGACATTCTTAATTGTCTTCCGTCATTACTAGAGACTGGAAACGTTCGCGGGTTCTATGACCTGCAGGCTAGCCTTGAAGAATACCTGTATACTGTTATGATTACCAAGAGCCTTGCAAGGAGGACGGGCTAGCGACGACGGCAGTGCAATCAGGTCAATAGTTGCACAAGACAAGGGCCTCAGCGATTCTCCCCACCTCCACTGAAGTGTGGTAATATAATGCTATGTATCGGGGGAATCGAGGTCTGTCTCCTTCAAGCCTTCCAGCCGTCACCACCTCGCCAGGATGGTCCTGGGTTGAGACCCACGACGTGCCGCCGTCCGTCGATAGCCGACACAGTCATCATCAGCCTCCGGCATCATGCTAACGGTGAGGTTTAAGGTGTCCAAAAGGTAACCCAACACATAGTAGAACCACGTAAATATTTAAACAGCCGCTCCCCTCCTATCTAAATTACGTAGTACAACCGTGTAATATTTTGTAACTAAACTACGTAGGGTAAAGCCACCATAATTATATTAGCATATTTAATTTAACCGTAACCTTCACCTTAACCTAACCACATAACTAGTTTCACTATAAACTGCCCACCTCTGACTGAAGCCACCCAACACTTAAATCATGTGTAAAACATATTAGTAAAATAACAAAATTGCAACAATACTCTAACAGACAGGGTCTGTTCATTGGCTGCTCTCTGGCGTAGTGATACCACATGATTGGGACTGCATTTAGTTTCTTCTTCAAAATTGGCTCAGGTCTCTCCAGGAGGTGTCAAATGAGTCAAGAGCCTATTAAGGACGTGACCCTATCCTATAGTTGGAATTCTAATCTGTACCTAAAACAAAACGCGAATTTTTTCATGTCCCTAATCATTATGTAGCGGTCTTCCTGAACGGCTTTCTTCAACGTCTTACTTTTAGCACTAGTTTTCGTAATTATTTTTTCCTGGTTTGTGTGCGAAGCAATTTCATTCTTGGGGCATCTGCTTTTGCCTTTTACTTCTGCCCTTTAGCTGTTTTATTTCTTCTTTTCCTTTCAGTTTCTCCTTCTTTTTTGTTCATAGCATTTACCAGTTCTCTTTTGTAGGGCGATTCTGTCAATACAGCAGTTTATCCTTTCTTCATATTTTTCCTCTTCACGCCTTGCTTAACTGCAGGAAGCGGTATGACAGCCTCAGAAGAGGCAGTTTGAAATGATGGCACTGGTCTTGCCAAACCTGTACTGTTATTGAATCTTTGGCTCGGACCGTTTCTCTCTGCTAACTGAAACGCTAACGAGCGTAGGTCTTTCATTGTTAAACCAAACAGTCTACTTTCCGTAGATTTGAAGTAGTCTACTAAATCAATCTCCTGTTCTCGGGTGAATACATTACGATATTTCCCTTCAGATTTATCTATTTTATAACTAACACTATTTTTCTTTTTTGCAACATACCTTTCGAAAGCGGTTTTCGGTACATTGAACTGTTGCGATTCCTTCAAATATCCCATTTCCTCGGAAATGACCGCTTCCACGGCAAATTCCATCGTTTGTATATCCTATTTTCGTCTGTCTGTTTTTCTTTCGTAATTCCGCAGCATCTGTTACTGATAAACATAATTAAATACCCTAACGTTTTTAAGGGACAGAACGGGATAGTGTCCCGTTCTGCCCCATCCCATTCTGCCCCAAGTGCCGTGTTTAGGTTAGAGATTTTTTTCAGCTTCGACACATTGCCAGGTTAAACAAACCACTACACTACACAAATCCCTGAAACACGTGTTTCACGCAAATTTTAGGTTTAAATAGTTATATTCTGCTTAATTTTGGCTTACCTCTGACGTAATATCATTCAGAATTACAACAAATTGCTTAAAAACTTTCGAAACACCACACCACTAATGAATACGTTGGAAACTGAAACAAAATGGCTGTAACGGCCACACGCCGCTTCTTTCTTGTAGTTGCATATCATTCCTCTAGGTTACAGATCTCTGTACACAACAAATCAAGGTTATCCCGTCCTGCCCCACTATCTTAGTCTGCCCCGGCTTCCCCTACATGTATTTTTCTCGGAGAATGATGTCAGTGGTTGTAACAAGCGAGTGTACTGTTAAAGATATACGTGCAGGGCTGCATCGCCTCTCGAACGCGAAGGATAAATTCGTCAGTCAGAATCGCGTGATGCCATAGTAATTCTGGTAGGCGAGTGAGCTCTCCGGCGGGGCACAGTTCTTCTCTACGGTTCTTTTTTTACTGTGGCTGTCAGAGGGTCTGGAGGTCACCGGAGCCTCCCTCGGTTGAACCTCGACGACTGCTTCAGACGTGCCAGCGACGAGGAGGAGAGGAGAACGTCGTCTAGCCATCACAATGTTTCGACATCTCTAATAAGAACTGCATTACGTGTCGTTGGAAAGCTACGAATATTGCCATGAATAACAAGACTCTCGTCCGGAAGACGAAGCAGTCGGCGGGGACAGTGCAATTATGTCAGTACACTGTTCAGACATATTTGTTAATTCATCACACCGATGTACAGGAGTGCTAAGAAAGTAGGTATTGCAAAATTATTTCCCATATAACAACGATACAGTTTCTATAGATTGCTAGGAAACCATCAAATATAAATTGACGTTACCAGACTTGTATATACCCGCCGTACTTTCTGGAAGCCCTGCCTCCAGCTTGGATCTGTTTTCAAACCAGCTATGTATCCTTCAGCCTAACGTCACCATCATCATTGTCAGGCTGACGGCTACACTGCAAGCCGGCGTACATTGTTCATTCGCCGCAACTAACTACATCACCTCTAAAATATTGTAATATACATTTTATTTTATTTCCTGAAAATTAACACATTATGTACATATTACATTAAACGATTTTAAATATTGTAGCCGATTTTCTTAATATACAGAAGAACTATTTCTACAACAATAATACCAGCTCAAACATCTATTGTATAACATACGTGTTAAATTCACTTTTAAAATAATTACTGTAGGAATAATTTTCAAAATCGCGGACACGCAACAGTATAAAATAAATGCATTTATTTATCTCATCGTATTGCTTTTCCGTTTGCTTATATAGTTGTATTGTAATAACGTAAGTATTCATAGTAAGTTGTTTCTGAAAGTATCAACTTACCGTATGGCGGGTTTAGAAAAAAATGCTAATCATTTTGATCTATTTACAATCATAATCATGGTAAGTGCCCCATAGTATGTATGGGTCATAACATCCGTTTCTATATCTAAGAATACTTTTTTACATCGTTTAAACGAAAGACAAGTATCTCGACTGGCATGTGTACCGTCTTATATCGGGGGAGAGGCGGACTGTCTTCTACACTGTAAAATTTGTTTGTAAAATGAAAATAGTCACTGTTTAGTTAGTGAATATTCACTGATTTCCTTTAAGAGAGCCAGCATCTCATAAGTGAATCAGTGATTATTAACAGTTTTTTTTTTTCAGTTGTTTTCAAAGAACAGTTTTCATTTATTGAATGAGTGAATAATTACTGAGAAATACGTGGATATTCACTAATCAACTTGTGGAATGTTGGCACTCTTGATCGGAATCAGTGAATAGTCACCGATTTCACAGACGTTTCTCACTGATTCAGTTTGTTGAAACTGCTCCATTCATCGGCGTGAATAAGTAAATATTCACTAATTCAGATATTGAGTGTAGGCGATCTGGGTTCGGTCCCCAGATTTTCGCATGTGGGAATCGTGCCGGACGATGTCTCTGAATAGCGGGTTTTCTCGGAGTTCTCCCGTTTTCCCTGCCCTTTACATTCCGGTGCTTCTCTATCGCAGAACCTCATTCCATGCCATTCTTCGGGATACGTAGATGCCTACGGGTGCCTACTGATAAATCTGCATTTGAAGTACGATACTCTAGCAGTCGGGTATCCTCCCCATGCGGTATTTAATCTTTAGCTGTCAAAATATTCTGAACTTATGCTAAATAGGTACATCAGTACCAAGTACCAATGCCTCAACGTACAAGGGGTTGGCCGAGTCGCAGACTCTTAGGGAGAGGGGCCCCAGAAAAGTCTAGGGGGCGTAAAAATAAATGGGGCAACGTACCACGCAGAGAAGAGAAGGGGAAATAGAAGAGTTGGACGGAGGATGGAGGGGGTAGAGTTAAAACGAGAATGAGAGATGGAGAGTGAAAAAAAAAGGAGGTGGCAGACAGGACCTGGCAGTCTGGCAAAGAGCAGACGGAGTCTGGCCAGAGAGAAAGAGAAAGCGATAGGGGTTAATGATCTAGTTTTCGGTTGCCCCGGCTCGCCGGCAGACAAGTTGGCCCGTCGACCCAGATATCTTATTTTTTTATTTCACTGGTCCTCTCGCGTCAGGGGCCCTGCCACTGCGGCAGACAGGGGGGCGCCTTTTGGGCGAACCAGAAGGCAAGAGCAGTTCAACTGTTAAATTTTACGTCGGAGAATTTCTAAGAGAAGTAGGTAGTACGTAAAAAAAATAACAACCTTTCGAAATTACAGAAACAAATCTGGTAATTGGCTCCAACAAGCTGTCGTGAAGATTGTAAATAATGTCAGTAAACTCATTAGTTTTTTATTATTATTGATTTTATCTTCTGAGGTAAGCATGTGATTTTTGGTAAATAACTGCTAAGTATTTTAAATGTGTTTTAGTGTGTAGGGGAATCTGTTTAAATTTTTACGAATCTATTTCAGGTGAAAACCAAACAAGAAAAATACACTTCAGACAAGTGCGGTACATCAGAATCAAGAAACTACGCACATTATAAGCATAGTTAAAATCGCCCTTTTAAGACTGGCGTTACCCAAAATGTAGATACTTAGATATATGGTACATGCGAATTTCATAATCTTATTTGCACTAAGCTAAATAAAGACATACGTAAATGATTAATGCTTGAATTTCGATAAAAAAAATCGTTCGACGGAAAAGCTGAATCCTAATTCAGTGATTGGCTAATAACAGCTATTCGGCATTTGACACACGTGTAAGTGTTGCTTAAGCGTTCTCTCACTTATTTATTTATTTATTTTATTTATTTTATAACGTACAAATTCAGCCTCAGGCTGGTTTACAATTGGTACGTAGTTGAAACTATTCACACTAATGAACAAATATTAATTATGAATATTACAATATTATTACAAAAGAATTGCTTTAAACTTATGATTGTAAGCATTACAAGGTTTTAAAGTATAATTGTAACATTACATTGAACAAATAATTACTAAAATGGCAATATTTTTAGTAAAACAGACAAATACTAAACTAAAAATAAGGGGGAAAATATATAAAAATAAAAATGTCAAGAAAAAAAATTGTATGGGCTTTTGTAATCATTGTTTATTGTAACTGGTTCTGTAGCAGAAAGGACTTATATTTCTCCCTGAAAGTGTGGCGCGAAAGATTTCTTAAATCTCCCGGTAGGTCATTCCAAGCCTTGCTGACCATGTACGTGAACGAATGTTTGTAAATGGACTTGGAATATATAGGTAATTGAAAAGAATTTTTATTTCGTGTGTTGTGATTATGTAATGAGATAAAATTAATGAGTCTTTCCGATAAATATGTTGGCACCTGGGTTTCTATAATTTTTTTAAGTTGAGTATTGAAATGATATAATCTTCTATTTTCCGCCTTGAGATTCTTGGCAGGCGACACTTTGTAAAAAAAAGTGTTGGCGTATGTAAACATTTATTTTAGGAGTTTCAACTCAGCGTACCCGCGCGTTTATTGCGATGTTGGAATGTTTTATTCTCTACAACTACTCACCTACTCTTTCCGGACCCTAATAAAATTAAAAATATAATACAACACCCCAACGAAATAAGTGACCCTTGAAGGAAAATCATTTGAATGTATTTTACTAATGTCTCATTTGACTGCACGTACATTATAGAAAATTGTTAAGGCCCGGTGGTTTTCACGAAAAGATTTTTGCAGCACTTTGTTTCAGTGCCTTACGTGCGCACCTGCATTTCTTCTTTGTGGTCAGTGATTGGATGCCGTAACACCCAACGTCTGAAACCCGCAAATCATAGACGTGTTGTGTCACAGTCATCCACGTACTGATTGGCACAGTCAAATGAATAATTACTCTGCACAAAACACCCTGCCAATAATCATGAAGTTGAGCTGCAGGTGTGCACGTAAGACACTGAAACAAAGTGGGGCAAAAACCTTTTCACGAAAACTACCATGCCCTAAAATATGTGCATACATTATGCAATTAGTAGGATTTTTGTACATTTGTAAACTTAAATTATACCAGCATTACAATTATTAACTAATATTTATTGTAAAAATGTCAATAATACTGAAAAAGTTAATTCGTGATATTCTTGTGAACGCGCAGCTTATTATTTTTTAATATAGTAAATAATGTGTGTATATCTAACTAAATCAAAATGAGTCAGTTTTTAACAAATAACTTCTAAAATTTTCCAACTGTCCTGTGTTACTTCAGTATTATTTTTTGCCGTTTTATCATTTAACTATGTAGCAATAAATTCATATTAACGTATGACAAGACATAATTTTATGTATTAAAGACATCAACACATGCTAAAGCATTTATTTTGCATTTGGTGTGTGGATTAGGAATTTCACGGGAATGAGTGATAGACGAAATTATAACTGATGAGTACCGTTTGCCAAATTTCCTTGCAGTCGAAAATAAAGGTTCTCTCTGACTAATTTTCAAGAACATATTTGTTAAGTATTGTTCCGTCTTGAATTCGTTGGAGCAGTTAAGAAAAAAAATTACCGACATGGCATGTTTTTTGACACACGGGTATTAATAAAAAAAAGTTTCCTGGGGCACAAGCTGCATTTCTGGCTTTTTATGGCAAGGAAAACTTCGAACTATAGATAACTTTAATGTAACAACAAACAAAGGTTTCAGACTTGCGTGCAGTTTTCCGTTACAGCTGACGAACATATAACTCTCAAATGGTCTGTCAGTGTTCGTCAGCAATAATGTAACTATATCCGTAATCTGCAAGTACTTCGTCACAGTCAGTAATTTCGAAACGATTGGCAGTAATAAAAGTGTAAATGAAACAAAAGTATGCACTTTAATATGGATCTAACAAGCAAGGATAGCTTCGTAGCTTATAAGAAAGATTACTTTCGCTTAAGCATAATTTTATTTCACAGAATTATCCGGTAAAGAGCTTCCGAGAAAACAGCTTCTTTAATTGTAGTGTTATTTTTTCAATAGCTACTTCAGAAGACATAAATTAATAGTATATGCATATTAAAA
>PNEQ01122482.1:37920-59505 GCA_003012365.1 Medauroidea extradentata
GAAAAAAAAAAAAATACCTGACAGTAAGTTAGTACACTAAAAAAAAAAAAAAAAATTGTAGCAGCTACAAAATATTTTGTGAGTATTCACCCTGCAAAATTAATTTTGTGGTTGCTACGAAAGTATTTTGTTGTCAGCACTAAAATGATGTGGTCACCACAAAAATGTTTTGTGGTCACTACAAAATAATTTAGCAGGGAAGACTTCCTACGAAATTTTTCTTTCAGTGTGAGGAGTTGGGTATCCTGTAGATTCCCGATGATACTGCAGCATCAGGCTAAGGTTAATTCTACTACAGGTTAGAAAGAAATACGTTTTCTTATGGGAGAGCTTGGCACAGGGAAAATTTCTACCACTAGTTTCGCTCCGATTGCTGAGAGACCAGATAAAAAAGAAACCGTAGTAAAATTGAATTTAAATAAATTTGGAAATTATATTTGTCATTTAATCTAATTTTAAAGTGAAAAGAAACCAATTTCGCGTTTTACATTATCAACTTAATAAATCTTAAAAAGCAGGAAAGCTCTGTGATTGGTCAGTTTGGTGCATTAGCGATACCAGTGCTCAAGTGGCAGAAATTTTCCTTGTGCCAAACTTATAACATTTATCGTTCTAACCTGTAGTAGAATTAACCTTAATCAGGCTAAGGTGACCATGTTATTGTAATACCATTGACGTCACAGGGTACCAAATTTTCAATCGATAAGACCAGTATGAGTTTCTCACTTCCCTTCAAAAACTATAAAATAGTTGATGATATTTAAATGGCTGAACATATTTTCTTGAACCATAGCTAAGAACGCACTATATCAAGTCAGCTCTCAAACAAACAAAAAACTAAATCATATCTGTCCATCCGTCTAGGAGTTACGATGCCACAGACAGACACACAGATAACAGACGTTAAACTTATAACACCCCTTTATTTGTGTAGGGGGTTAAAAATCATCCACAGTGACAAACAATGCTCGTCAGATGTAACAGGACTATACGGTAAGAAACATAGGCTTTCGTCTCGTCGACAGCGAGGTCGTTAGAGAAGATGGCACACAACTTGGTAGAATGGCTTGAGCTGAGAGATGAGTCGGCCATGGCCGTTGTTAAAGAACCATTCAGCATCCGCCTGGAGCGATTTCGGAAAAACCATGGAAAACCGAAATCAGAATGACCGGAGCAAGGGATCGAACCCGGGTCCTCCCGAGTAAGAGTCCAACGTGTTGGAGTCACGCCAGCTCGCTTGGTAACTGAACTATAGCTGAGCTGTGAAATAAGCTAGCGTCGGAGCACGACACAGCAAAGTTATGACACTCATTGTTAAATACAAGCAAATTTCGTTTCATTTTCTTGCAACAAACTAGACTTGAAAATTCTCTAGGCACGTTCTACCTCTCCCGTTAGCCAGAAATTTCGTGGAACTTCTGCAGAGAATGCGTATGGACCTATATATACTTAGAGGCAATGAATTTTGGTGAAAAGAATTATGCAACATTTTGTTTCAGTGCCTCGCGTACACATCTGCAGCTCTGCTTCATGGTCAGCGATTGGCTGTTTTCAACTCTCAACATATTTGTGATCTACCCGCAAATCGCAGACGGGTGGTGTCGCAGGGACGATATTCTCATTGGCACAGTCAAATGACTGACGCCTCTACACGGATGCACGCTGACAATATCTACGTACCAGAGCTGCAGATGTGAACGTGAGGCATTGAAACAAATGTTGCATAATTCTTTTCACAAAAAATCACTGTCTGTGCCTATACTGCCCTGCTATGTCAAAAAGGCATATTTCATATAAAGCACTGACCAATTTTCTAAATGACTGTCCCACATATGATTCATTTTCTTAATTAATTGAATAACTAAATATTGGACAATGCGCACTACTTAATTAAGAAATTAAATATACAAGCGTTAGACAATAATTTAGAAAAATAGTCATTGTGTGAAAAATTTCCATTATATGAGATAGACCTTTCTAGTTTAGCAGGGCAGTAAACTTGAAAGTCCGACGTTCGAACAACCAACCTCCTTTTTGCCGTCACACACTTAAATGCTACATTATGGTAGTTAGTGGACATCCCATTCACCGACTCTACTCAGATATGTACAGGTGAGTGTATTCTAGTCTACTACCAAACAATAACGCGAATTTTACCTAATGTTAGGATCACGATTTTGTCGCGAAATTACTTTTGCCCCACTTTGTTTCAATGTCTCACGTGCACATCGGCCGCTTTGCTTCATGGTTATTGGCAACGTGCCATTGCTCAGACACGTTTCTCAATTGACTGCACCAGTAACAATTGGATTATTATGACTCCGTATGTGTGCAGTTTGCTAAGGCAAGAAGGCAAGTGAGTGCAAAATCATCCAATCGCAGACGATGTAGCACGAGCAGCTGACGTGCACATGACTAGAGACAGGAAAAATTCGCGGGTTCATTGACGTGTAGGCTAGACTGCAAGAATATCTGTGAACTGAAGCAGACAGCAGATACTCATTAGCTGCTTGTTGTTAAAGTGATATAGGTGTGTATTAGTTATATTTCCATTATTGGCGCAGAGACTTCCATGAGGTGTCAAATAAGTCAGAGGCCAATTGCGTAAGTAACACAAACTTACAGTGGTTTGAATTCTAGCTTGTGCCGAAGTGAAAACGCGAATTTTTCAGGTCACTACACATGACACGTTGACATCAAACGTTGCAAAAATGTGTTCGCCGTAAAATCGTGGCTGTACTTAATGTCTATGAGTAGACACATTATTATTTCGCGTATTGATTCTATAGGTCAGGTTGAACGTCAATAACGTATACTTTACTCCTCCTTCTGTGATTATTATCAGAGCGGTTTTAACACACATTTGACGACAGCAAGCCAGTTATAAATAAGGAAACAAGTCGTGGGGATATCACGTTATACAAGTTTGTACAGTTAGAAGCCAATGTATATTCGGCTTCAGCTGGTACACGTTTAATACTTAGAAGTCTAGGCCGTTGCTAGATGAATACGCGAAATAATCGTGCCTCTATCTATGAGTAGGGACCTGAATAATTCGTCTTTTCTTTTAGGTACAGGCTAGAATTAAAAAATTTATAAGTTTACATAACTTCCTCAAGTGGGTCTTGACATAATTGAGACCTTTTAGAGGTCGCTAATCTAAGAGTAAAGAAGCAACTAAATACAGACCCAATGATGTAGTATCACTGTGTTAGCGAGCAGCTAGTGAGGAAATAATGTATGCATGAATACACAGATAGTCCTAGAGGCTAGCACACAGGTAAATTAATCCGCAACTTTTTCCGGTCTCTATGTACGAGTCACGGTCGTAGAAGAACAGGTCTGGACACTCGCCTATCTAACAAAGTATTTTGCTTGACCCCCTTGTTGTTTGGCTGTAGTTCGTCAAGTTACCGAGAATGTCGTACTTTTTGGCGCCGTTTTCCGGGCGGTCGGACTCAAATTCCGTCCACTTTTTTCCGTTGTTGAATTAATATAAAGTAAATAAAGATTTCTGGAGCCTGTTCTTAAATTTGTGAACGAAGAAAGTATTTCATAAATTGATAAAAAAATACGTTTTGGTAAATTGTTTATCATAATGGAAAGGAAGTGGGCGGAGTTTAGTCCGACCGCCGTAACATCAGCGCCAATAAAACACAATATTCTCGGTAACTTGGTGAACTACAGCCAAACAACAAGGGGGTCAAATATCCAGACCTGTTCTTCTACGGCCGTGGTACGAGTTAAAACTTGCAGCAGTGTTCACAACTTTATTTACAACCAGCAGTACGCCCGCGGCTTTGCTCGCGTGTATTACTCAGAGCCGCTACACCAGATACACCAGCTATGTAGTTCAGTCATCAAGTGTTAGATTAACAAATCCGATAGTTGAGCTAACTCTGCAGCAGAATAAGTAGTTATAGCGGTCCACGCGAAAAGAATTCTAAAGTTTGTCCCTGCCACTAACAGCGACTTCGCCTGGGCCTTATTTACTGTCACAGCATATTTTACGTTGTGGGGCAGTTACAGACAATTGTTAGAGACAATGGAAAATCTCGAAAATTATAAGCATAGTCTCCAATAAACTGTAGTATGTTAACCGTGACACGTGTGAAGAGTTTTGTGGCGAATCACACACGCTGTGTGTTCGAGCTGTGCAGTTCTAACTGGGTTTGTTGAAGAGAGAAACAATGCTTCAAGTAAACTATAGCCAATATAGATACAAAACATCCAGTGTTGCATACAGCATGTTGAAGCCTAGCAAATAGTCAACTATTTCCGAAATTTTCCAGTGTCTCTAACTATTATATGTAAGAGGTTAATCTAATGATTTACGTGGCATTAAGACTGATTTCCCTCGAACAGAACCGTAAGGTGATGGTGCCCTCAGTAACGTATTTATTTTTCAAAACCTTCCTTGAAGTTAAGCGGCATTAAGAAATTTTGGCGGGACAATGTTTCGCTGAAATATAAAAGTATTTGGTGTCCCAGCCTTGAGGTTAGTGAGATGGCATATGTGGGCTGATGCTGTCGAGGAACTTAAGTAGATAGTGGGCTGTATAATCCATTATCATCACTTTTGAATGACTTCATCCAAATTACACTTATTTCGTCTGCTTTGCAGTTTCTTTTTAGTCAGACTTGCACGTTTGCATAGCCTTTAAAAGTAATTTCAGCCCAGAACCTTCCAAACAATAAGTCGGAGCTACAAACAACTGCGCGGCATAACGTTGAAATTATGCATGAAAACTACTTTTTTAAAATGAAATATTAATTTCCTGGGATCATAGAGGTTGTACAACACCGCGTCTCTATAGAGCTGTATAATGAAACTCCTGTATAATTTATTTCTCGCTGGTAGAACTTGCTTTTCGGATTGTCTGCCTTGAAAGTTCACAAACAAAGATTTCTTTATCTAATAAAATATAAAACCTACATTACTTTACTAGGTACTTACGTAAGCATCATTCTGACGCGAACACCACCTCAATAAATCTACTGGTTAGGTAAGTATCATTGGCTGATATAAAACAAAGTTTATGACCTTTTAACCCCTTTAGGTGTCGAATTTGGAAAATACTTAATTTAACATCATAAATACTTGTTGAAATATCCAAGTGAAGTAAAACTAACGACGACAGCTCATTCAGTCATAGCAAAAATCATTGATTACAAATCGCATATTACTCCTGTACAGTACTAAGAGTTCGAATTTTGAAAAATCTTAAAACCGTTTTACTGTCATTTACGTAATCATCATCCTGAAGCATAAAAAACTGATGGGTATGATGATATATATGTATCGAAGATTTATTTATAACTAGAGCCACGATTTTATGGCGAAAAGATTTTTGCAACATTTGGTTTCGATGCGTCATGTGCACACCTGCAGCTCTGCTACTTCGTCTGTGGTTGGATGATTTTACTCTCACTTGCCTTGGAAAATTATAGACGTACAGACTCACAATAATCTTATTCTGTTTGGTGCAGTCAAATGAGAAACGTGTCTGAACATAGACACGCTGCCAATAACCTTGAATCAGAGCTGCCGGTGTGCACGTGAAACACTGAAACAAAGTGGGTCAAAAATCTTTTTGCGACAAAATTGTGGCCCTATCTATAACACATCCCGGGTCTTTAAACCTCCTAAGAGAGTGAATTTTGAAAAACCCTTGCAATAAAATTTTAGACTACTTAACTGTTGTCTCTTGGAAGTGAAAAACACGACAATAGCCCGTTGGATTCAAGACATGTAGACGATTAATTATAACCACATTTCATCACTTTTCGCCCCGTTTCGCCTCCTTAGGTGGGTAATTCCGACAATTCTTGAATTAAGTTTTTAGGGATTTCATTAAGCATGAATCTTAAACAAACGTCACATCGCTATATTAAAATTAATGGGGTCGATATATGTGTATATATATATATATATATATATATATATATATATATATATATATATATATATATATATATATATATATATATATCGATTGTGAATCGAAAACACGTTCTACCCTTTTTTTAACCTCTTTGGAGCCGAATTCGAAAAAAAATTTTCAACTGTATTTGGGATATTTACAAAGCATCAATCTATAGCAAAGAACACTTCGATATCTCGATTGGTTCGATATACATGGAGGAATAATCGAAAACCATTTAAAATTTTTTCACCCCTTTAACTATCAAATTTCGAAACCTCTTGTAGTCCTGTCAAAGACATTTGTATACGAAACCAAATGAAGCAAATATCACGACGGTAGCCAATTGTGTTTCAGTGATATAGGCTACACGATTCATAATGAAATACAATTTGCCCCTTTTACTACTTGAGGGTCGATTTTCAAGAAACCCTAAAACTGCTCGTTAGGTATTTACGTAAGCTACACTTTGAAGTGAAGACCAACTCTCTATCGAGAAGGATTCGATAGATATCAATAGTCAAAACACATTTAAGGTCTGTTCACCCCTTAAATGTTGAATTTCAAAAATTCTTTAAATATACATTTTCATGTGTATCCTATTAAAGTAAAAATCGTGATGATATGCTTTCGGGTTCGAGCTATATCGACGTTTTTTGGGAAACACATTTCACTCCTTTCTTCCTTTATAGGTCGAATTTCGAAAAATCCCTTCTTAGTGCTCGCATACAACCTGAGTGGAACGCACACGAAAAATTTCACGATTCTGTATCCAGTAGTTTGGGGTGCAGTTTGATGTGTCAGTCAGTCAGTCAATCAGTCAAGTCAGTGAGTGTTCTCTTTTATATATAGAGATGTAGGTCCTAGCAGCTGCACATAACGCCTGCGAGTGAGTGTTCGACCGGAACGTATGCCCCCGCACATGAATAGCCTTGACGGAGCTGGTCGAGATTAGCAGACAGATGATTGACGGCCTCCTTTCTCCAGCTGGGGCACGCTGGTCTCCTCCAGATGTGGTCGCCTTCTCCGCACACTTCTTTCGCTCGGTTTCAACTCTCGTCGGAGGTGGCCCACGACACAAGCCGGTCCAATCGTAGGCCATACAGAACAGATGCGAGATTCTGCTTGCCTGTATACAGAGACGTAGTTTACGCGAAAATATATTTGCACAACTTTGTTTGGTCGGTGTTCAAGTGGGGAAAAATTACAATTTTATATTTGTGTAAAATATTGTTAGTTTTATATACGTTACTTGGGAATACATTTTCCTCTTACAAAAATTTTGCTCGGCAAGGTTTCCCATAATGGCATTTCAGAGTCAAAATATTGCGTACATTATTACTTACAAAATTTAAACACCAATAAACAATATGAAATGAAACAATTCACAGTATAACTACACGTTCCGAGTTACTGCTTGAAGTATGTAAAAACTCCTTATAAAAAATGTTTTAATTTTTTACTCTAAGCAATTTTTGATACAAAATTATTTTATAATTTTTTTTTATTTTTTTACACTTCAAGCCTTAGGCCGTAACATGTAGATTTGATGTGTTCATTGTGTTTACTGGTTTAAAATTGTTGTGTGAAGTAAAAATAGGCTAATTTTGACTTTGAAGTGCCGTTATGGGAAAACTGGCCGAGATAACTGTTTTATAAGAGGAAAATATATTATCAAGTAATGTCCACAAACATTAAATTATGCATTTTCCCCATTTGAGTGCCCTTAAGGTGGCTGCTTGCCTGCCTTGTAAACAGCGTTGCATCGTGCTAGCAGACATATTTTTCTTTGAATCTTCTAATGTGTGTATTTATGGATAGAACAAACATTTCAAACGATATCAAAATGGTAGCTTGATCCATGCAGACATGCAAGCAGTAATGTTCAGATTACCACACTCGTAAGTAACCACATCGCTTACATTCACTGTGCGCCAAACATACGTGCAGTGCTTAAGTTTTACGGTTTTCTCTTTGTGGAACTTACGCGGCAGCCCTGAAATTGTATACCTGAATGTTTGAAGCAAAGTCCAATGCATATTTCAAAAGTTGTGTTTTACGAATCTGGGTGGTATTTTTATACCTACAGCAGTCTTTAAAAAAAGGCGTTGTTAGCCATTTTGAGGGGCCCCAAAATAGTTTCTTCTAATCAGCATGTTATCTTTTTAAAATTATATGTACATAGCTCCAAGTTGCGTGTGTTCTTTTTGTACATGAACGTTTTTGAAACATGTTAAGTGGTTTCGCGTGGAAAAAATAAACTCGGCCCGCTACAACATTGGTAATGCGCCACGAACATAATCCTCTTAATTAGAAAGGTAATTTCGAAGCCTCTCAAAATGACTAAAAAAGGTTCTTTCAATATATCACATTTAAACAACTACTCACGGGATTTGTGTGAATTTACGATAGAAATGTGTACTAGACTTTGCTTAATACATTCCACCAATAAAAAAATGGGGTCACTCCTGAAAGGATTAGTCAGACCTACAATCCCACTTCACGCCATTTCATTATTTTGCAGTAGAGGCGATACCACATTAGACGAACCTTTCAACATCGCCCTTGGCACTGTGCCTCACACATACATACACACAGATACCAGGCGGGCACCTTAATGACGTTGGAAAATAGCGAAACTATTACAAGTCAGCATAACCTCCAATCAAGTGTAGTATATTGTTAGCCTGCTATTACTCGATAAATGCAATTTGTGACACGTGTAAACAGTTTTGGACAAATAATACATATTCTGTGCTAAAGCTGTATAGTTCTAGGCCCGTTGAAGAGAAAAACATTTGTCGGTAGCCAATATGAACACAAAACCATCCGTCTTATACACAGCACATTTGAGTCTAACAAACAGTTAAGTTCCCCCGTGATTTTCCTACGTCCGTATCAATTATTTATGTGCAAAGCTGCAGCACTGCTTCGCGGAAAAAGGTACTTATATGACCTCGTCATTTCACCGAACGTTTTACCTACGATTCCCCTTACTCCCTCCATTGACCACTCTGCACTCCTTCTCTAAAATTGTTCTGTCAACTGCCGATGTCGTAGAACTCCCCTACACTTCTTACCCTCTACAAAACCGTTTGCACCGCCTGTTGGAATACCTTTACCCTGACCATAAACCATAAGCACCGTCTATTGGTGCTTGTGTATCGTTCCTCCCATTGGCTACCACGAGACATGACGAGTTCGTACACCCGACATAAAGCTGAAACCTTATTGGCCATAGCATCCAACATTCGTCACAGTCCCGCATAACCCCCAGCGTAGTGGGGAGAGGAAAAGAAGTTCTGTCAACTGACGAGGTCGTAGAACAGACATAGCCCCCTGCTTCCTTCTCAATGATTGGACGTTTTCAGGAATCACCGTCTTGGGTAGGCAGGTAAGAGGACTTTATGTCTCGTCGGAAACGAGGTCATTACAGACGGTGACATAAAACTTGAGACAAAGACAGGAGCTGGGAGAGGAATCGGTCACGGTCTTTGATAAGGAACCAGCCCAACATTCTCTTGAAGAGATCTCGGGAAACCATCCTTCATCTTTGGCTTCTACCCGCAAATTACGGACATGAGGTGTCGCAGTAACCTGGTTCTGATTGGCTCAATCAAACAAAGCCAGAGATACACAATTATCCGTCTTGCTCGTCAGTCTTCCATCCGTCAGTCAGTCACGTGACCCTCAGCCAATCAGAAGATTGCAGTATTTCGAAAGCTTGGTAAGCTTTAACTTTTGACGGACAATGGATGAAAGCACAGCCTTCTAAATATGGCGGCGATCATTTCAACGGTTTCGTTTTAACAAGAAGGCTGTGAGATTTGTATTATTATACATTGTTTCTTGCTTAGTACTGCAAATTCATGACTTAAAAAATACACTGAGATAATTTTGGCATACAGTAACATTAGAATACTAAGATAAATTATTTTACTTCTATAATGATTACTCACATTAAAACGTAAATAATTTTAATAGTGAATATTATGCTCGCAGAATTTATGCTTGCTGAAAAACAGCGGTTCCATTTAATAGCAGCCATAGACTAATAAATAAATCCGTAAATATAAGTAAACCGTTGAGGGGAATTTTTCGACGTCCCGCAGAAGTTTTCTGTTTGCACATTGGCAGCATTGCATACGGAAGTAATAACGACGGACGGATGAGGATTGTTGTAAATCGCTAACGTTGTAGACGGGCTGTTGACGTGATGACCAGTGCGGATGGGCGGACGACTAACGATGGCGACGGATTATTGTTAACTCCGCCTTAAGAGACGTCTTTGTACAAATTCCCACTGCAAATAATCATAGAGTAGAGCTGTATATGTGCTTGCGAGGCTTTCAAACAAAGTGGCGCAAGAATAGTTTCGTGAAATCTTCTTGTCCCTATCTACAGGTAGACGCCGGAAAAAAATTCTCGGTTTAATTTACCTAGACTAGCCCAAAATAAAGTATTTTTACTAAATAAAACAACACCAGCTGATTGGGCGCTCGCTTATACAATGGTACTAAATCAATAGGACTGTTTTCTTGCTTGTTTATTTTTGGCTAATGCTGATCATACAATAGCGTCATATAAGTCTAGGACCAACCGCAACATCAATAGAGACCGGAAAAATTCGCGGCTTCACTGCCCTGTAAGCTAGCCTTCAAGAATGTATGCGCACTCGAGCACACAGTAGCTGCTCATTAGCTGCTCGCTGACACAGTGATATGGACCTGCATTTAGTTACATTGTTATTATTGGATCAGCGACATTCACGAGGTGTCAAATAAGTCAAGGACCAACTGTGAAAGAGACATGAACGTACCGTTGCTGGAATACTAGCTTGTGCCTCAAAGATAACGCGAATTTTTCAGGCCTCTAGACATAAATATACATTACTTTGAATTCTATCCCTAGCCCTAGTGAGAGATGTAAGGCCACATAATTTATTGTGAGAATAATCCTGTACCAGTTTGTTTTGGTGCCTGATGTGCTCATCTGCAACTCTTCTTCGTGGCCAATAATTGGTAGGTTTTTAACTGTTACATATTACGACGTTCCTCGTATGTATCACACAGGTAGAGCCAGTGTTTTTGGGGGGAAAAGAAGTCTGCAACAATTTGTTTCAGTGCCGTACGTGACAACTGTTTCTCTGATTCACAGTCAGCTATTGGATGTTTTTAATTTTCGGAGTCTCAGGGTCCTACCTGCAAATCACGGACGTGTGGTGTCGCGGTAACATTGTTCTGGTTGGTGCAGTCAAATGAGCCACGCCTCTGCCCTATTATATTCTGCCAATAACCGCAAACCAGAGGATGCAGGTGTGCATTGTAAGGCATTGAAACAAGTTGTCGCAAAATTCTTTTCACCAAAAATCACTTTCACTACACACAGTTAACACGGGCTTTGTCTATCTCGACAATAACAAATGCTGAATGATTGTTTCCTTGCAGGTAGGACACAAGTTGCGGAGAACTGTACACTCGTATTAACGTGCCGCTGTATACCGATTGTTAGGGCTAGGAATATTTCGCGAGTTCAATGATCAACGTGCTAGACTCCATTATCCTGTGTATACCAAAGCTCTACCATTTCTCCTTTACCTGCTACTCAGTCAGACAGCAGACAATGGACGTATAAACGGGGCTTGAGTATGCATAGGACCTTGGATTCCAGCATGCAGGCCATTGAACTCGCGAATTTTTCTAGCCTTACCAATTGCCATCTACTGGCTACTTACTGTGTTGTGCCCAATCAGTAATAAGAGGCACCTATATACCAGTGTGGCAGTGGCTGTATCGTCAACTAGCGCACAACCATATACAGTTCTCTGCAACTTTTGCCCTCCCTGGCAACAACCTTCGAGCCGCCACTGTTGTAATATTGGTATACGTAATAAAACATATCATGACTTCACGATGTCTATACCTGTAGGGTCTGTTACACAGTAGTGAGTTTAAAGTATTCGCCTCAAAATTTAGGAGTGAGGGGACATAATCCGATATATCTCCCGCCCTAGTTCCACCTTACGCCGTATGGGTCATTCACATATCGTTAAGCGGGGTGATTTTGTAACAGCAGAAGTGACTTTGTACCACTCACTATCTTTTTTATGGATTATTTGAAAGAAAAGTAACTAACTCTAATTGAGTGTTACAAACTATATATTTAAACCACCCATTTAAAATTTACATTTATCTACTAAACAACTACAAAATTGACATTGTAAGCGGTACAAAGTTACCCGCAGTTGGCACAAAGTAACCCCGCTTGACAGTACAATAGATATGTAGTGAAAGAATACAAATCTGAAAATTCTGTGGCTTAATGCAAGGACTACAAATGTCAGTATACCAGATGTGTGATAATCAGGAATTCTACGCTTGATTAACACACTTACGATATATTGACATTGGTTGTTCTTACAGTAAGCCACAGAATTTATACTGCAGAAACTAAAAGTAGTTACTATTGGTCCATGTTGTGTATAGCCTCCTTGCAAAACATCCTTTATCATGTGTATACCTGTACTTCAAATACTATGACAGCTTCTGTGTGCAAGGGGTCCAAATATGAAACGTATTTAACAATTATTGCATTTGAATTAATTTATGAGTCTGTACTTAAAATTATATCAATAATTAATTTTGTCACATAAATTCAAATGTAATTTAAAGCAAATAGTAATTTTATTGTAACAGGGTTACGCTAAAATAAAAAAAAAATTAATATTCATTACAGACATGGTTGTTAAGGTCGTGTAAAATAATTTTGTTTTTGTGTTCAACCTGCTCCGTACGTGTAGAAGTACTTTAGCATAGCTAATGACGGACTTCCCGAACTGTCGTGGAAAAACTGCATGCAAAACACATACGTAATAACAGAGCGAATTTGATTCGGACTGAGCACCAAAGTAAATTCTATGGCTATCACTTTAAGTTCCACTGTAAACGTGTTTCGATGGAATGCTTGTGGCCTTGTTCAGTGTTTAAATTTTCTGGCAATGCGACATTTGATTCTCGTGTGAGTGTCACCCATAGCACTTCTTTCCTTCTGAGTCTCCAAAACCAAAACATCTTCAGGCAAACCGAGTCCTTAATTGCGAATATTTTACTGTAACTAAGTTGACTTTACAGAGACGCAAAAAAAAAAAAAAAAAATCAAGGATTTCGGGGCGAGAAAATATTAGGTTACTGGTAATTTAGACATTCTAGTAAATAAAGTTCGCGGTAATAAAAATCCAAGTTTAATGTCCGCCCTGTTCTTTGACAACGCAACATGATTAATAAATTATATTTGCATATGCAGGAAAAAGTCTGAACACGTCCTTCGCGATACGTGACGCTCTACTTTGACTAATTAAGAAACTGGCACCTACTTATTTTCAAATGTCATTTATTCATTTTTTTTCAGCTTTTGTTTATAATTGGGTTGAGGAATAATTAACTCGTTACCCTTGAGTATCTTGTTCTTTTGTATTATAAAACGAAATTTTCTACTGTGCTTGTCAAACGAAATCCGTGCATATTATTTTCAATGCACGTTTTGTGTATTTCGTCAACCGTTGCCAAACCAATGTGGAAACTACGTTTAATTTAATATTTTAGCCAACTGCTTTGTTTTATTGCTATCATCATGTAAATATTTAGTCACTTTTGTGAACCTATTGGTGTCAGTTATAAAGTGAACCGTTTTAAAATCTTTTTAGTTAGTAAATTCTAGTTACTTATTACAGGTCAAGGTTAACGCTTCTACTAATCTTTAAAAAAATATGTCATTTGTATTTTGCAGTACAGTAGAAATGATTTTAGTAGTAGATTAATTAGAACATTGTCGATAGCCACTTGTTCAGCATTCGCAACAAAACTTCAAAATGTTAACAGTAACATTTTATTATTAGGCACACAATAAGTAAATGGCTAACGTTGATTTTTAAATTATCAATAAATTGCCTGAAAGGTACTGCAATATACAGTAATTATTACCACGACAATTATTAACAAAAATGGCCACTGTGGTGACGAAGAAATAACCCTCTTACCGCTCTGGGTAGGGCCTTTAACCAGTGTGATAAGAATTTACAGGGTTTTATTTGTATTTTTCTCTAAGAATCTGCACTGTGAACGTTGTGCTACTTAACGTTTGAAGTTACAATCCTCTCGGAATTGCATCCATCACTCGACATGTACTCTATGAACTTCAGATGTAGAGTGAGTACCGTCACATTTTCTCTAGAGTATTTTGTTGTTGTATTCTTGCGTGCTGCCTACCTCACAGACGAACAAGTTTCTGTTTTACATACACTCCAAAAAATAGTTTGTAAATGTACCAGACGTGCGTATAGGAGCGCTAAGAAAGTAGGTAAGGTATAATAGTTTCCCAGACATCCATGGAAACACTCCTAAACCTAATTATAAAACAGTCAAATCCATACTAAAGTTACCAGACTTGTATTGTAACGTTTGTAAAATTTTGCATATTTACAAGACGGAAGTATGGTAACTGTCCCATACTGCGTCTGGGATAATAACTTCCTAAACATTTGAGGAAGTTTTTTTACAGTGTACATTCCTGTCTGGAAGAGTTCTGCAAATACGGTTTATCTATGGGTATTCCGAAAACCGATATTTTCCCTTCGTTTTAAGTCTTACCAAGAAATCGCTTACAGCTTTCTGGTCATTTACAGATGTTTGGTAATTGTAGGTACAAACGAAAGGGATGTGCCGAGGACGATGAAACAAACAAATAATGCTAATTAATATTGGTCCGGAAAACGACGGTTACGATGTATGGACACGTGCAAACATGGCAATGTTGCAACACTGTTACCGTCGTCTGTACCAGGCACCAGTGAGGTATAGGCGTATAGCGAAACACATTCCGCTGCAGCAACTCGTCTGATACTTGTGCCCGACATAGCATCCGCCTGTTGTAACACGTGGTCCCCCGTTTCCGGTGTCGCAACTGTTCTTGTTCTACCTGCATGTCGCATGTTGGGTTTAAACGATCCTGTCTTGCGCAGGCGTCGATGTGCCCTTGCGAACACTCTTGCTGTCAGGCCGTTTTCGAACACTCTTGCTGTCAGGCCGTTTTCTCTGCGGTCGCGTCTGTTGATATATTCGAGCTGCCACCCGTGCATTGACATTAACTCGCCCATACATGAATCAGACGTCAGCCATAATTAGAAAACACGTGTGAAGCCATGGCGACTTCGTCGAACACTAAGTATCCATGCTGCATTTGCAGTTGACTGTAGGAACTGGTGCTTGGTATAGACGGCGGAAACACTGTTGCAACAATGCCATTTTTGCCGCGTCCATACATAGTAACGGAAAAACCGTCATTTTCCGGACCTATGTTTATCAGCATTATTTACTTGTTTCATCGTCGTCAACACACCCCTTTTGTTTGTGCCCATAATTACCAAACACCCTGTTTTTTGCACACAAACAGTGTGACAACGGCCTTTTTCATAATGACTGGAGATATAGTATTACCAACTGCATTTTCTCAAGTGTAAAACCTTCGCTCTGCAAAATATATTCACAGATTCTTCCTAAATATTGAGGTAGTTCATAATATTTTCGACATAATTACACTAGAAACTGTAGTTTATGAAGGTGTGTGGCTACCTAAATTGTCGCTTGAGATAAAAAGGTACGGCCATTTTCATTTTATTCTTGCACAAGGAATAAACTGCCAAAGTTGGTTGGTGTTGTTTGTAAACACCTTCTATGCAATTCATAGTGGGAATATGTGTAGAAAGTAAGAGTATACGATCGGTAACCGAGAAAGGGAATGACTGATACGAGACAACAATAGTACTTCTCAAATAAGAGAATCTAAAGAAGTAGGGCGTGTGGCTGACAATGTTTCTTTCCTAAGCGTTTTATACGGAAATGTTGGGCTCTAGAGAGTTGAAAATTTGGGAACATTTTTGCTAATCTTAACCTCATCCTTCACTTAATGGCATTTACAATAAAGTTAACACCACGCTGAAATATTGTATACAATTAAATTTGGCAAACTTCTATCAATTACATGGTGTGGATGTGATTACCTTAAAATATCTTCTTTTAGGCCAAGATCTTGGTTTTATTGAACCGTATACTAATTTGTGTTTCACTAACACAAGTACGTAGCGTGATATCGCTTGTAATATGCTTTTCGCTCCTAATCTTTAAGTGCATATATTTAGTTTGTTAAAGAATGGAATATTTCGCGAGTTCAGTGAGCTCCAGGTTAGAATCTATTCTCCTGTGCATACGCATGCGCCAAAAATTTGTCAATTACCAGTTATTCACATGAAAAGCAGACAATGAACTAATAGATGGGGCTGTAGTATGCATAGAACAATGGATTCCAGGTCATTAATCTCGCGTAACATTTATTTCATTACTAATGGAATGGGAATCAGGAGTTCAACATAAAATTTCACTTTTTCTGGTCATGAATCACGTTCCTGTGTTTTCAGTCGAATTTCTGAACATCCGCTATAAGGGCCTTGTCCATCCCAGTAGACGTCAACTGCAATGTCCGTCTAAACGTCGATTCCTGCAACAACCAGATAAGACTACAGCCCAACATCCAAAACAGACATCAGTTAAAATTTTTGGATTGTAATGGAACTGTGTGATGATTTGTGCGTAATCTCTTAAGGGAATACTTTCAGACGTAGTTACTCAAATTGAATTTTTACCCATAATCAGAGCATGGAATTATTTGGTGCTTTGTTATAGTTTAGATGTAGCAGGCAGAGCATGGGTACATGACAATTCCTTTAAGTTACTACCATTTTAAATTAAATAATGCAGTTATCCTGTACATATTTCGCTTATGAATGTGGTGTTCAATAAGCCATGCAAATATTATAATTTATTTATCATTTGAAATTAATTCCAAGGTATACTCAAAATCAATGACTAATCCAAAATCAGGTTCCAGCTATAATTCATTTCCCTCTAAGGGATTGTCAAACCTCTGTCTTAAGTATTGGAACGTGCATAAATTGTTCCTTGAATAGGCTGTAAAATCGTAAAAATTCTTCTGACCAAAAATTAATAAATAAAATCCGTGAGTTTTTTTGTTCGGAGATTTTTTGTTAAATTAACTTGAACGTAAAAACTATTTTTTTTCTTTTAGCTTAGGAGAAATAACTCGTAACGATTTTTCAAAGGCTCAAAAAACTAAGACTTGCACTTTTCGTGATAATTTGCATCAGTAAAACCACTTCTGTTCCAGACGTCCAAATGTAAAATATTTCTTTATTTTTCTTAAGTGGTTCTTAATTGCAAGAACGCAGAAGGTTATACGTTACGATTTAAGACTTCCCTGGCAACATGCTCAAAACGAAATCCTAAATCACGTCTATTAAACTTATTAAATTACCTACGTCGCCTGTTCGAACAAGAAGTATCTCGTGTACTTAATGTCGACGTGAAAAAAAAGCATTCAGTGATTAATTATTGGTCACAGCTGCATTCTGGGAGCCGCTGAAAGTACATGTTGTTTTATAATCCGTAAAATTTAATAACCTGTTCTTAAAACAAGTAACGTAATTCATGATGCACGTTTTTTCTGAGTGACCCACAAGCATTCTGACTTCGGTCTCGAATCAACAAAGAATTTGTCGAATCCAACTTTTTTACAAATCTCCTCTCGCATTCAGACTTGCATACTTCTGGAAGCTGATGAGGGCACAGTGCTTGAGAGGAGGGGGGGTTGAGTAGTAACTGGATCACAGATTAGACAAAGCTCGTGAAGAAAAGAATGCATCCGGATTAGACAGACCAAACAAAGGAAATTATACCAATAAACTTATGATAGATCGCGTATCTTTCTTTCAGCACTTCCGATAATGTGGCAGATTAGCCAAAGCGGCGAAAGTGCCCGGGGAGCTCGTACAGCAAAATAGTTTAAACTACGTGTGTGAAATAGTTTATTTCCGGCTGCCATTTTTTAAGAAAGCTTTTCATTAAAAAAACATTACACATTACTTCGGAAATCTGTTATCCGAATCCTGCTCAGAATCGGGTTTTAAGCAAAATTGTTTTCTGCTACTTCTTCTTTGGTTTCTCAAAAGTCATAATCTCTTCGACAATTTTATTTAAAACTCGGAACAAAATATTATTTGTAGTTGCCATAGTTAACTTAAATTAGTGACAACTGTATATTTTGGCTGTCGGTACAACCTTGATTATTTCTGCAAAAATTTCTTCTGTAGGAGCAAAGGGCATCCTTATTTTGCCGAATGTATTCTCACTTCTACAAAACAGATTGCTTTAGGATAGTACAATCATTACAAGCAACCAAAAGAGGAAATATGACCTTATTTTAACAGAAATATGGCAACTACAGTGATTATTTTCTTTCAGTGTATGCGACATTTCGCTAACGACGGCAGACAAAGTAATGAACTACTGCTGTCGCACACGAGTTGATGTCGCCAACCTACTTTATAATAATTCGGTACCGGCCTTGCGCGTGTGTAGTTTAAATACCTACCCTCTTTCGAACGAATACTTAGAAATAAACACGAACACTGATGGCCGATTTAAACAGACGCAAATTTGATTTTTAATTATTGTTACTTTAACTACATTATTATTCCAGAGAGTTATTTATTAGTAGAAACCTCAGTTCAGTGACAGTCTAAGAAAATTTTACTGTATTTTCAGTTTTTGAGCCTTAACGTTTATTTAAACTGTATTATCAAAATTGTTTTTTCGACAAAACGTAGGATATATTCTTCGTGAACCGCTTGACAAAAATAACAATAGAATCTTTAATTAATTTGTCACGCAGAATCATTGCAAGATCATTCTTAAAAGCAGGCCTATAATTCTCTTACAATGATTCTCGTGAGCAATGAAATCACAAACAGTGATCGAGTATGTACAGGTAAGTGGAGTCTAGTCTGTCACTAAGACAGCGGCAATGTTGCGTGTCTCTAGCCGTAAGTTACAAACGTATTCGCAAACGAACTATGCGATGCTCAGTCGCGTATTTAGATAATAATGCTGTTAATTTCTACTGCAGGATATTTTTAACGCGGGTAATTTTATTAATTTTAAAATTAAATGCTTGCCATTACGCTGTTCAAAATTATTGTAATCAATACGTTTTAAATTGTCGTACGCAGGCACACTGAAAAAAGAGTATAGTTGTAGGTACCATACTTCTGTTAAAATAGGGACAACAAAACAGTTTGGTTGTTGGTACTACTCTGGACAGTTCCTTCAACAATCTGTTTCATAGAAGAAACAAAGATCCTTGTTGCTTTTACAAATCAGACGATAACTTCTACAAAACAGATTGTTGAAGGAACTGTCCAGAGTTGTAGCAACAACCAAACTGTTTTGTTGTCCGTATTTTAACGGCAGTATGGTACCTGTAACTATACTTTTTTTTCAGTGCAGACTTTATAACGGTAAGGGAAATCGATGTCGTTGCTTTAAAAGAAGACTGAATTTTCTTCATCTTTTGACTTCCAGGAACGCTCTCTACTAGCGGTACATTCGTTTCCTTAAGAAAACGGTTACGAAGTTTGGATGTGCCAAACCGTTATTTCCGTGTAACATTTTCCAACGTTCCCGTTCCAAATAAATAACACGTTCCAGTAACATGTTGTTTTTGGAACGTGTTACTGAAAACTGTTCATCGAGACTACTTGGAACTTGAAACGAGGTTTCACACGTTACAAATATTTGTTATGTAATTTCGTTCGTGTGCTTGAAACGTAACGATGTATCAAATTTACTTGTTTTTTTTTAAACTCAAGTAAAATGCAACAATAACAGGTTTTTTTTTTTTTTTTTTTTTTTTTTTTTTTTTTTTTTTTTTAGTAGTTGAGTTGTAACACAAAGATTTATTATGAAGGTTACAAATTGCTAATTTCCTTTCGGAATCCGAAACTGTTTAATAAGCTCACATGTGGCTTGTCTTTTACCTTTTACTCAATTTACAAACGTTACATACACACAAACAGATATTGTAAAACAAACACTGTTATATATTAAAACGACTGAGCACGGAGTGTTTTAAAAATATAACTGCTATGCACGTGGAACAACAAACGCGGCAGCAGTCAGAAGTAACGCAGTACAAGTAACGTCCTGACATCAAGTCGTTCCAAAAAATAACTCTTACGGATGCGCAGTAAGGATCTACGCGCGCGCATGTGTGTGATAGAGAGAGAGAGAAAGAGAGAGAGATATGACTTGAAGACGGAGAAAGAGTTGGCCGAAGAAGGAACTGTGCGCATGCGCGTGCTGGGTTAGAACAGTTTCACGTCCCACAAAAGTTATAACACGTCCTTTAAACGTTCCAAAAATAACAGTGTCAAATGCGAAACGTGTTTATCGATTAACGTGTTACAAATGTATAACAGTTGTTTTTAACGGTTACGTTAAATAACGCCCATCTCTATTACTAGGGCCCGGTAGTTTTCGCGAAAAGATTTTTGCATCAGTTTGTTTCAGTGGCTTACGTTCGCACCTGCAGCTCTGCTATGTGGTCAGTGATTGGATGCCGCAACACCCAGCGTGTGGAGGTTAAACCCACAAATCACAGACGTGATGTGTGGCAGTTATACGTGTACTCATTGGCACAGTCAAATGAATAACGACTCTGCACAAAAACACACTACCAATAGTCATGAAGCTGAGGTGGAGGTGTGCACATAAGACACTGAAACAAAGTGGGGCAAAAATCTTTTCGCGAAAACTACCGGGCCCTATCTATTACGAAGGAAGCTGAAAATGTAAAAGTTATTCTAAATATAACATGTTTTTCTCCGGCAAACAGGAAATTCATTGAAAGGACATGTGTACTTCCTAACAGCGCTATACAGATTATTCTGTTTACGTCAGACTTACGTTAACAAAGACTCGTGAAAAATGGATGGATTGTAAACGAGTCTTCCGAGGCCAACATAATGTCTGATTGGTTGCCGTCCTCACCCAACCGCCTTTCTCCTCGACAACGGACGTGTATGCTGTATTTCAGGGACGTCTGTGGTAGAAATCCTGGTGTGGGCGACTAACCTGCCCTCTCTACGTCACCGGAAATATACTTCCACGTACAGAGATTCGCAGAAAAGCCATCCGGGCATTGAAATACAGATATACTTTAACAACTTCCCTCACAAGCTTGATGTCGGCGTGGGCAGTGCTTGGGCAAAGAACAGCTAGAATTTACAGAAGTGAAACGACGCGGCTGTGTATTTAGTTTAAACGTATTCTGTAGGTTATTGATTGCAATTACCTATATGCCCAAATCTTGTTTCTGATTGGCCACAACGTGTTGTTAAAGTGAAAAGTATATTTTTAAGCGAATAAGAGTGTGTGGTACTGAAGTGAATGCTAAATTCTTTATTGAAAATTTCAGGATTTCCAAAGCCAATATTTGAACAAAATACAGCAGTCCTAGACTGCAGTTGCTGCAAACTGTTTGAGAAACATTTCCCTGTTGTAGAATTTTCGACGCTGCAATTTCGTGCCTTTGGAATCCGGTGCAAAAAGTTACATAAAGGGCAAGCTAGCAATTTTCATTACCATGATTTTACTTTTTACTTGTGCCAAATATTTTGTTCTTATTTTAGACACAAAATGTGAGTAAATTTGGCTCTAATGAAATTTTCTTTATGTCTCAGTTTTTGCTTATAGGT
>PNEQ01122482.1:59605-132544 GCA_003012365.1 Medauroidea extradentata
GCTTGTATGGTTGGTAGTGATTTATTGTACGTAGTTCCGTGTATTTTCCTATTTGAATACAACATTAGTGAAAGAACATATGACGAACTCGACCTGTCTGTATTTAATACACTTCAAAATATTTACTTATGATCTTATTGACATTCATACATACATTATAATTAGACTCGATTGGCGCGAGAATTATGTGACGCTATCGTCGACCTCGAGTCATCTTGGTCGTTACAGCTTACTCCGCGCTTCAGACAGTTCAAAACTCCACCGAGAGGTGGCATCAGAGTTAGGTTATCGCCGTTTCTTTGCCTCTCCGCCAAGTTGCATCATTTGCGTGTGTTTGTCCGTTGTGCGTATATACACATTTTAAAGTATTGGAAATTACTATGAATACCATTGCCGAATTATGTGAAACCATCGGTAATCTGTAAATTATGTTTTACGTTTGACAGACTAGAAACAACATACTTTTTATTTCACATGTTAAGAAAATGCGTTATTTATTGTTTCTGAAGTGCGTCGTCGTTATTCGTGGCAGTAGAACTGAACGAAACTTGAATTAGTGAATTGCGTGGGCCATGTCTGTTTTTAGTGGCGGTTTTCAGAAACAAATTCAAATAAAATATGCCCTCATCTACGAGATTCGCAGCGGCAGTAGTGTGTGTTGTATAAATTAGTGTATGGACAGAAACCAGGATTATAAGACGTTAACTCGCAGGTTTTACAGCTAAGATTACTTTTTTATATCGTATATTAAGCCCCCGTGCATTTAATGAGTAGATATTGTAGCTAAAATTTATCGGAGCAGTTTAATGTAGTTGTTAACATTGCACGACCCTATGCAAATAAAATCAAGTGGCATTTTTTGTGTTTACATTCGGCGGAAAGATATAAACTGGCAGGTAATAGAAATTAATCAGGGCTTTTTTGAATGTTCACTTTATTCCGAATCACCTAAAATGACATATTTAAGTAAAAATTTGCGTGTTTCCGTTTTAAGGACAGCACTAAAACCAACTGACAAATCCAACTGAAAACATTCACAGTGGATAATGACGTCACAGGCTAAAATTTCATGTACATATACACAAAGATTTTTTTTTTTTAAATTTAAGTCAAAATGCAGAAATTCAAACTAAATTTTAAAAAAATTCCATATTTTTTCTTAAATACAAGAAAAGATTATTTTGTGGTTTAACATAGCTGAATTTGTAGGCTACAACATCGTTATTCACATTGAATTTTTTCAGTTTGGTGAGTGAGTTGCTTTTAGTCTCGTTCTTAAAACGGGAACATGCACATTTTGGCATAATGAGCCATTACACAAAAACTATGTGAGACAAAAAAAAATTAATAAAACAGAAATTTAGTCACATTTTGTGTTTAAACAAGAAAAAAAAATACTGGTACAAAATGAAATCCTCGTGATGAAAATTGCGGTAAACTGCGCTTTTACGGCGGCTGCCTGGATGGGACTCGAGCTGCGTGCAGGGTGTTCAGAGTTTCGTTTTTTTCTCAGAGACTAGTGAAAATGTGTCTACAATTCTTATCTACGAAAAGAAAACACACTTCACACTACTTGTGAATGTGACTTCCAAGACATCACGCACATTGGAAGCATTATTTTAATTACCCCTAACTCCACTCAAAGAGGCGTTTTCTCGCGATTTTTTCTCAACACATATGTAATGGATTTGTTCGAAATTGAGGTGTACAATGTACATTGGACTTTGCTACAGTGACGGGTTCAATAATGATAGGGTCACCGCAGTAAATCGCTACGGCGGGATCTCTGCGCGTTTACGACGTTGGCCGTACAGGCGATATCACAAGGCACGTTCAGGTCGTCGTGGCCCGTAGCGCCTCATCGACTTTTGCCTCTCATACACAAACATACCCTTCACCAGGCGGCAGCCTTAAGTAATCGCGCAGGTGAAAGTGGTTATCTAGGATGGTTTTTTATTACTTCTTCCATATTCCATACCGTTGACGGTAGTTAATTTTTTATTTCTTAACGACAGCAGATTTCCCAAAACTGTTGCATAATTTTGTAACAAAAATATTTTTACAATGTAATCTAATTTTTTTCTAGACAAAAATTGTACAGATTGGGCATATTATGTTATTATTGGGAATTTACTTAATTGCATATTTAGGTGAGACCATTGTGTATTTTGGCTTGAAAAAAAATTTTTTTTTTCATATCTGCGCTTGTTTAGGATTCGAAAATTACTGTAGTATTATCTGTAGAAATAATTTATCATGGAAGCGTATATAAATGGGTTGAGACATGTCGAATGATTGTGTGACGGTGTCAACTTGACATCAGCGGCAGTTAACGTCTCTGGTTACGACGCAGTTTTTTCCCGAGTGGAAAATTCCATGGACATACTTTCGCCTAGTGCATAACTATAGTTTAATGGAGGTTACCTGGTAGTTGTGTGAAAAGGGAAGGATTCCCATGATGTTTTGTGAACAGACTTGAAATGTTACGTTAAACCTTAATAACTCCGCACCGCACCTTCACATTTTCCGACGTCCGTCCTGGTTCCGCCAGTAGAAAATAGACGCGTGTGCTGTTGGAGTGAGCTGTGACGTCGGTAGAGAGGGGAAATGGCGAGGCAGCAGAGGGAGGGAACATTGTGGTGATCCTTCAGAATTTGGAAGAAGCTTCTGGTCGTTTAAGCACCAATCACCGATGCGCCACGTGTTTTGTTCAACAGACTTTCGTTCAAACCAAGATCCCACCACCGTTTTGAGAAAATAGGGGAATGAGAGTTTCCACTATAAATGACCGGATTTTTGCTGGGTTCGGCAGACAGGCTTGGGGATTAACGCTGCTTAAGTTAAGTATTGAGTTGTAGCCATAGTATGGCTAGCAGGTTAGGCTTAGCTGTTGGCGTATTTAATATTATTATTATGCTCTGAGTAAAAATTGCGTAGGTACCTTCCTAGTTCTATGCCATGTTGTTGGCCATAGGAGGTTACGTTCTGAAATAGACTGTTGCGTATGTAAGATATTTCTGAAATGTAACTTTGGTAATAATTTTCTCACAGATTTATGTTCGGGTTTTCTTAGGGAGTTTAAATGTTTGTGTCCATGAGCTTGGTTGTGGTTTTATGGAACCTTGAAAAATTAAATTCAGTTTTTGTATCTTCGGTATCTGGAAGGTTATATTTATAATGTACCTGAATATCAAATATTTATTGAGAAAATTAGATTTCAGTACGAATTGATTATATATTTATTTTTCTAGATTCTTAAATATCTTTAATGCTTGTTAAACGTCAGTTCGTTAATTTGTTTGGCTTGTGAGTTTCTAACAATTCTTGATATTATGAGTTATTACCTGATAAAGGTTAGGGGTCAGAAAATTTACGTGGTTGCGTAACGATGCCAAATGTAGGCATAGTATATGTTTAATATATATATATATATATATATATATATATATATATATAAAGATTTAAAATCAAGGGTCGTGGTTTTGTATTCGAGACCTGTGTTATTCCCATATATTTTTGTATCTTCAGTATATGGAAGGATATATTGTTGTATTGAATATCAAATATTTATTGTGAAAACTTTGTATAGCAATTTTGCATTATTTAGAAAAAAAGAGAGAGAATATTAAATAAATATTTAATATAATCATTTGATCTTTTCTGTTCTAACAACATGTTATTTATAATTCTCAAGTTAGGAACACACACCAGAAAGGTTCATCAAAAGATCTAGCTTTGTTTACACTTCTTAGGTCATTATTAGTTTAATAGTGTGGAGAACTAAGGAAAAGACCAGGGGAGTGGTGTTACGTCCAGTGTTACTGCTGTCGCTTTTCTGTGACCATGATTTGGTCACAAAGGGGTCTCAGTTGTCTCAATTGTAAGAGGCAGAAAAAATCACCAACCTGTAGCTTAGCCTCCAAGATCACCTATGTATTCTAGCAGACAGCGGCTTCTCATTGGCTTCTTTTTGACATAGTGATACCACATTATTGGGTCAGTATTAACTTGCTTCTTTATTATTCTCTGAGGACCGCCCAGCGTATGCCTAATGATTCAAGGGCCAGTTGCGAAAATGACTCAAATGCACAGTTGTTTGAATTATAGGCAGTATACAAAAAAAAAACGCGATTGTTTCATGTCTCTGTACCCACCGTACGGTAAGTTGATACTATTAGAAACGAACTGTTGACAAAAATTACTAGGAATACCTCTGTTATTACCATACAACTATGTAAGCAAATGAAAAAGCAGTACGGTGAAATAAACAAATAAATTTTTTCATTGTTACGCATCAGTGAGTGTGAAAATTGTTCGTAATAATGATTTTAAAAGTGAGTTAAATACATCTGTTATACGCTAGTTGGAAGATGGTTGGGTTGGCATTGATGCCGTAGAAATATTCCTTCTGTATATTATGAACAGCGGCTAAAATATTGAAAATCGTTTAATAGAATGTGTACAATATGTTCGTTTTTAAGAAATAAAATGAAATGTGTATTTACACTCAGCATGTATACAATATTTTAGAGATGACGTAGTCAGTGGCGGCAGATGAACAATGTACGACGGCTTGCAGTGCAGCAATGTTACTGTTGATGTTTGGCGCAAGGATACATAGTTGGTGTGAAAACAGATCCAAGCTAGAAGCAGGGCTTCCAGAAAGTATCAAGTCACCGTACGGCACTGAATAGATACTGTTCATGCATGCAAAACAAGATAGTGGAGTTTCTGTTCTAAGTTCTGGGACGCTCTGCATATCACACTCAGGGGAGCATGTTGGTCGACCGCCAATTATGAATCAGCACCCTGTAAATATTTGCCCGTAAACAAGTTCGGAAAGTATTGAAAGTGCTTTTATATCGCACGTAACGACGGCAGTAATTTTTGTAACTTTGTTGTTTCGCAGCGCATCATAAATTCAAGAATACTTTTTCGTGTCTTGTGTTGTAGGGGTTAGAACAGCAGAGTTGTAACAAAGTAGTGCCGGCCTCGAACGTGGCGACAACTGAAAACGCCTACGTTTATTACGTCTGTGCTGTATATTTCACGTTGAGATTTTTTCCTCGGTCAGTGCGGTCAAAGAACCAGGGGTTCAATGCGGAGCCGTAGAAATAAATAAATCCCGAGTCTTGCCTGATATTTGATTCAAAAGTTGCCAAGCCTGCTCCAACACTAATTAAATTAAAGGCTAAAATCAGTTAAAAAATATCACTGCAGCAATATGACTATTAAAGAACACTGAGGTTTTATAATCGCTAAAATAAAAGTTGTGCACTTTTGTATGTAAACGTGTATTCACGAATGATACGAAATGAGTCAGGACTAAGTGTGTTAATTTTGAGAGATGAGATAGCTTGTAAGTAGCTTAAGTCTAAAATGTATTAGATTTATCAGTAATGTGAATATTTCAGCAGTAATGCTACCCTAAAAATTAAATTTTTATTTTATTTTTAAATAATTTTCTCTGTATACGAAACGTACGTTTTATAGTAACTGTATTTTTTTATTTTCATATGTGTTGTTTTAAATTAATTATTTTGAAGTCAGGAAATGTCATCTATAAGTTCAGTGCAGAATTATAATTTTTTTTTATTAAGAACCGTTTCTTTATACTTTGAGAAGCTTTCGTAAAATAACAACGATTTTCGTGGCACAATTTATTGTTTGTATTGTTGCAAGGATTTTATTTCATTTAAATATAGAAAAACTTTGAAGTCAACCGAAATCATAGCTTTGTTAAAATATTACGTTATTTACAAATTGCAGTCTCTGGCACGCTTTTTGCTGGAATGAAGTGAATGACGGAATATTAAATAAAGAAAATTAAGAAATTTTAATATAAATAGAGTTCATACAAACTACAACAATGTTTAGAGCAGCATATAAGTTAAGCTGGTCTAGAATTTCCGCGCGGAGCTAACGAGGGTAAGGACACGGATTCGAATATCGATGAATTTACACTATTTTTAAAAGAAGTAAACGTAGAAGAATTTTCTTACAAATTACTTTCCTAATAAATTAATTTTCATATTCAAAATAAAATTAATTATTTTAATTTAACCTGGCTGCGGCTTTGCTTGCATGGAATGATTTAAAGTAAACAGCAACTCTGTTTAAAATATTGGTTAGTGGTTGTACTTTCTTTTTATGTCATATATGCCTTAATCCTTTTAAACAAAATATTTTTTTTTACTTCGTGGTTATCGTCGGCTATTATTTTTACAATATTAAGTTTATTCTAAAATAAAAACTGAAATAGTCCGGCAGTTGTCTTTCATATTATGTGCACATCACAGCCTTACCCCACACCATTTTTTTTCCCGCGGCAAGGTTTTTGGGAGGTGTTCTTTTAACCTTTAATAACATCAGTGTAGTTCGGTTTCTCTTCACGGCTGGTTCAACTGAACTTACCAAGTGTGAATTGTACCTGGATGATGACGTTGTGAGATCTCCGGTTTCCCGCGCCCTTCACTCCAGGCACTAGTCCACTTCCAACCCATGTCACCCCTTACCAGCTTACAAGACCTTAGTTGATCAGAGCAGTCCATATAACTCGACTGTCCTCTCGCGATCTTCCAGCTATCACTGATATGTACATACATAATATCACAATAATTCCCGTCGCTAAGCCTTTCGCAGGATACGACCCCGAAACCTCCCAACCCGCAGACTTATATAATTCCAAACGAATGCTTCCAAGTAGGTTGTGAGAATTCTTATGTGTGTACAAACCAAAGACCAAATAAGTTTATATATGAATAGGATTTCAAAAAGTAACTACTTTTTAATTATTTCTGCATGGCCGTGCTGACTTTACGGGATTTCTGGATCATTTTTCTGCTTTTCACGCCTTTAAGTGTCTAATTTCTTAAAATTCTGAATTTAATTTGCAGACATTTTCATAAGCTTCATTCGTATCAAAATCATCTCGATATTTCAAGGGTTTTAAAGGAAACAGATGGTTAATTGGAAACACGTTTTATGTAACGGCTTTCAAGGTCAAATTTCGAAAAATTCTGACATTTAGTCATTGGTGTCGCAACAATGGGGGACGGGGAGAACACGTCCCCACCCAATAATACGTCTTTTAATTTCGTTTCCTTAGCTTACATTACAAACTTTAGGGCGCGATCCTTTACCGCAAATCTGGTATAGTTTCACAAAGAAATTTTTGTCTACTGCAATTCGTAAGACAGAAATTCACACTTGGAAGTTTAATTTTGAATGGTATTTTAGCAAAATATTGGAAACAAGGATGAGTTAAGTTTCAGTTCTGTTTAGTGTTATTGAGACCATTAACCCATCAAGAAGCCTATCTTTATATATCTTCCCTTCATGAAAATAACATCCTCTCACTGAGTGGAACTTCTGTGGCAAACATTTCATGTTAATTTTCTGAGGAGTACATACCAAGAAGCACGAAAGGTCCTCATTTTAACAATCGCTAGAATTCACTGTTTAAAAGAAATTTATCTTAAAAATAATCAGATGCTGTTGCATCATCGCTAGCACACGAATTTCTGTGGTTATTTAAAGAAAGTCACACATTAAACATACTAATGATGGTGTGTAATAGGCATGCCAGTGTGTGCAGTTGCTTGAAAGTAAGTTTGTTGAGATTTACTTGGTTGAAGTATGTGACATGGTTCTAAAGACCTGTAGCACAGGATGTGTTTTTCAAAGTGCTAAATGAATTTACAAGCATGCAGTGTGAGATTACATTGCTGGTGTAGCAGCTTTTGCCCACGTGCCAGGTATTGTATTGTTGGCACAGAGACACTAGAACACATTTTAAATCAAATGGTACTTTAAGTGACTTGTAAAAATAAGACATTTTATGTTGCAACGTGGAAAGTTCGCAAAACCCAACGCCACAAAAGTTCTAGTCAATAAGAGTGTGACCACCCCTGTTATTTTCAACAAGGGAGTTATAAAGAGCAGTTTATGGATTTGGTGGAAAATCTATATAACACTTATCATTGTGCACAGAATTGAAAGTTAATACCTCGTTGTTTCCAAAAATTTGCCGAAATACTATTTCGAAATTCATTTTTCAAGGGTGAATGTCTCCCTTACAAATTGCTCTAAAAGCAAAAATTTCATAGTGTAATTAGGCTATATCTCATTTTCATAAGGAATCATCTCCGAAAGCTTTAAACATTAGCTAAAGAACAGCCTGTATATTGAGTTTCGTAGTAGTATGAAACACACTAATTCTGTGATTTCTGATAGATTTTTATTTGTCAAAAACTTTGTTAACAAAACCTGAGCTGTAATAACTTAAAAACTGTAGATAAAACCCATTTGCCGCACACATTGGCGTATAGAGTCCATTCGTGATAAAAATGAGCACTATTTATTTGAAACTTTGTGTAGCATTTCACACACGAATGCTCGGTTATTTGCTTCCAATAACGTTAGTGGAGAATCAGGTAAGTAATTTTGTGATACACTGTCTTACTTACAGTACGAAATTTAGAGGCACCTCAAGTGCTCACCACTACCGAGATTGGACTATATTATTCGAAAAAAATCACGCCCAACAAAAAAAAAATCTTTATTTGTGTGCGTTATTATTGCTATTATTAAAGATCTGTAGATGCACAGCCTAATAATATATTTTTTTAATTTTATGGATGCTATGTTTTGTGAAATTTATGTCGCGTTGAACTTAATCACAGAAAATTTTGTAAATAATTTAGAAAGTGTCAAACTGTACATTTTTCAGTTTAAATATCTGCAAGAAAATATTTCCACAGTTTTGTATGGTTTCTTCCATTACGTCATTCTTTCATTGCGGGCAGTTTATGTACTATGCCAATGCCAAATGTAGTAGAGATTGACAAACTTTAAACATATTCTTTATAAATGTTAACATGCTCAAATTCGGTGAATTTTTGCTCAGATTTTGGCTGGTTTCGAAAATATATTATTTTAATAATATACTAGGTTGGTCAGGCGATATTCCATAATGAGATAGATTAAAAGTTTTTTTTCCAAATAATTTTTTTATGTTGCGTACATGTGTCTAACATTCTTAGTGCTACTGCAGCTTGAAAGTTTAACATTCAGGTTTCTCCTGGTATTTAAATTCATTATTTTGTGGTTACTGCGTAGGGAACTTTTTTTTGAAGATCTGTACACTGAAAAATAAATTTCTAAAAATTAAAATCGCTATTTTCATCAACTATATAATTAGTATATTTCAGGAACGAGAAACGTTTAAATAATCCCATTTTGCACCTTAGAACTCCAAAATTTCCCGGGGGAGAAGCCCCAGACCGCCCACTTTCTTTCGGGGGGGGGGGGGGTTGAATGCAGGTACTCTGAATAGAAAGTAGGTTAGAATGTATTATAATGATTTAGGAGGGGGCACAATATTATTGATTATTAATATATTATATTAAGTTGAGGGTTGCTGCCACATAACTAGATCTGGCGACCTTACCGAAAGCTGGATTGTTGAGGAGACGGCAACGAACTGACGAGCACGCCCCCGCCGGGCTCGACCCACGAGCCTCAGAGGAAAACTGGACCTCTGAAACCAAACAGACACCGGGCTGGTATCAACAGCTTCGGGCAGCCAATAAGCGGCGAAGTTCGCCCGTATCAAAAGAGCCGCCACGTCATTTCACGTCTGTATTGCTATCTAGTCTGTGCACGTGTATGTTTGGCTCCTGCATGCTACGGCAGGTTTCCTATTGGCCTGGCAGCCGATCATCAGAGCAGCTGCCGCACGTTGATTGGATGTAGGCCTCTCCACCATGTTGCTGGCCAGGGAAGCCATTTTTCTGACGTGTGTGACTGGGTTCGCTGTCCTATCGGTAGAGCCACGATTTTATGGTGAAAAGATTTTTGCAACATTTGGTTTCGATGTGTCATGTGCACGTCTACAGGTCTGCTACATCGCTTGTAATTGGATAAATTTACTCTCACTTGCCTTAGCAAACTACAGATGTAAGGAGTCACAATAATCTTATTCTGATTCGTGCAGTCAAATGAGAAACGTGTCTGAACAAAGACGCGCTGCCAATAACCATGAAGCAAAGCTACCGATGTGCACGACAGACACTGAAACAAAGTGGGACAAAAATCTTTTCGCGACAAAATTGTGGCCCTACCTATCGGCTATTTCACTTTTGTATTCCTAAATATTTTGCGACACGGGGCTGGCATCAACAGTCTCGGAAAGCCAATTAGCGGCGAAGTTCGCCAATAGCAAACGAGCGCCCCGTCATTTCGCGTCTGTATTACTATTCAGCCTGTGGCATCGCTTCTATTCGCAGCGCGTCAAACTGACGTGCAGTGTTTCCGTACTACTTTTTTTTTCCTATGGGACTTGAAGCGGCAACCCTACAGATTTATTTGTAGAAAGTTTGTAGTTAATTCTGACACTTGCTTCCAACGTTGCGTTTCACGTATCCTGGTGGGATTTTACCAGTTACAGCTATAAAAAAATAGCCATTTTGAAGGGCGCCAAAATCGTGTGCCTAATAAGCATGTTGCATTTTTAAAATTATAGAAGCCAATTTTAACTGTGTTTTCATTTCATTTATAAACATATTGTGAATAAGTTTAGCTGTTTCGCGTGGAAATGAATAGGTGTGGCACGCTACGACATCGTTCATTCGCTAGATGTATAAGCCTCGTAAATTCTTTACGTAAGTTAACACAAATGTTACGAGTTCGGTAGGAAGACGTTACAGTTTGGATCAAATATCAGTTACTTGACATTCAGGTGATGTATGAAAATTCTTCCTAAATTGTAATGTAAGTAATTAACTCATATACCATATCGGACACTTATTACGTGTAAAAGCTTATGTTAATCATCTGTAACAAATGTTAAATCCTAAACAGAGGCTGGGGCCGCGGTGGCCGAGGGGTCAGACCATTCACCTCCCACCAAGGCGATTCAGGTTCAATTCCCGGCGGGGTTGGTCCCCAGATTTTCGTATGTGGGAATCGTGCTGGACGATGCGGTTGGTCGACGGGTTTTCTCGGGAATCTCCCGTTTCTCCCGCCCTTTCATTCCGGTGCTGCTCCACACTCACCTCATGTTACCTCTTCTCAGCGCTTAAGACCTGGATGTCAAACGCTGACCAAAATCTCTTACTCACTTAACAGAGGTTGGTGAAACCGGGCTAAAACCTGTTAATAGAGCAATTGTTGAATGCTGTTACTGTACAATTGTGGTAACATGAGAATAGGTCATTCGGTGTAAAGTAAGCAGAAATGAATTTACCCTATGAAAAATAGCACTAGTCGTTACAGCATACAATTCAATATTAACTATAGTTGCCTTACTGCCTGTTTGGTTGGCAGCGAAGTTACGCAAAATAGTTCCGTGTGTGTTCCTATTTAAATACAATACGGAAACAAAATCAACCAAAATCTACGTAATTGTAATTTTTATAATAAATAAACAGTTTCCATTAAACTGATACGAAATTACTGAAAATATAAATTAAGCAGGGCTATTTTGAGTGCTGACTTTATCCCGAACCGCCAATACACATTTTTCTGTTTCCTAACAATGCGCAGGAAGACTACGATTGATGTTTGGAATTAAGTTATGTCATACGTAATTTCCTAATACTCCAATACATCGGTAGGTAAGTTTACAAAAAAATATATTTTTTTTACAGAGTAGCTATACGCCAGGCGAATAACATAGGAGTCGACTCATCTTGGAAAGTCTCTCGAGCCTTTTGTTTTTCGCTGGCCAGGTGCTTGATGCACGACAAAACACGTCAAGCTTTTTTCGACGGGCCCGTGATTTTTACTGTGGCTTCAATTGTTCCAGCCTCATTCGTCTTGCGGTCCCTTCGAAACTCGCTGTAATATCAAAAATTCCGGTCACTATGCCCACTGCACGTCAACGCAGTCAGTGCTCCCTCTCTTACGTCGTCGTCCCTTCTGCTCTCCTCTTCTCCCCCCCCCCCTCAACGAAACCGTTCCCTCACGTATATATGAACAGGAAGATCATGTTTTATTGGAGAGAACAACTAGAGGTTTTTTTTTAAAGTTCGTAAGACTGCGTCATAAATAAACAAACGCTGAAAACATCAATTGATTTCTACGGTTTTTTCGAAGCCAATATGGCTAAAACACTCAATGACAATCGTTGATAATGGTATTTGACAACTTTAGAGTAAATATTTATCCAAAATTACTAATTCGTTACGCGAGATCTCTTGTGCCGCATTTAAATGCACGAGGTTCCGGCGTCAGAGATTGTGCTTCAGAAGTTCGTAACACTGGAAACAATTTTGTTCAAAACTTTGGCTAAAATTATTGTCTAGAACTGCTATTGTTTAACTTTCCCAAATTAGCCTCAAGAAACCTACAATTATAGATTAGTGCTTTTAGCGTTGAATTGTGTACCACGCCCTCTTAACACGAGTTCTCTAGGGGTGACATGATGCTGATATGGAGCAGCGCTGGGATGAAGGGAGATCCTCGAGAAAACCTGCCGACCAGCGGCATCGTCTGGAGCGATTCCAACATGCGAAAATCTTGGTACCGACCCCGCCAGGAATCGAACCCGGACCGCCTTGTTGGCAGGAAAGTGCTCCATCCTCTCGGGGGCGGGCAAGTATCTGGAAAATTCCACCCATCCTTTTCACGCCGGTAAGGGTTTTTTTCTAAGGAAGTGAGGAAGAAGGGAGGGTAAGAAATAACCAATGGAAGACCGACGAATCCAATCCTCGAGTGAAACGAGCAACGACTACTTGCATGTGGTCCTAAGTGACTGGCGGCGTCCCGTCCCCCCTGATGCCTTAAGGGTGTTCAAATACATTAAAGTCATTATTTAATATTTATATTAAATAGTGTTAGTTTTGTATACGGCACTTCTGAGCGCAGTTTCCTCTTACGAAACAATTTTAGCTGGCGTAGTTTTTTTATAACGGTGCGTCAAAGTCAAAACTTACACGTTATGCTGCCGTGCAAATAGCAAAAACTAATTGACTAACGCACGTGAAATAATTCACAGTGACATAATATACTATGGGCTACGTAATAAAACATTTTAAATAATCCTGTGAACAGTATTTATATTTTTAAGAAAATTTCCGAATTTGCAACTTTTTTGTATCCTCTTTTTTAAGGATTCAAAATATATACGTTGTGAGTTATTTTAATGTTTTATTGCATAGCTCATGGGATGTAGGTTCAAAGTGAATTATTTTGTTTAAGTAGGTCAGTTGGTTTTCACAGTTTGCATGGCAGCGTAACAGGCAATTTTTGACTTTGACACCCTGTTGTGAGAAAACTACGAGAGTTAAACTTCTTTCGTAAAATTAAAATCTACTCACAAGTATCGTCTACAAAACTAATAATATTTCATAAAAATATAATATTATCATTTTATCGCACTTAAGGGCGCGTATACGGTAATTTACATCACCATGTTTTTATTATTTTTTATTTGTACCCGATATTTTTTATCTTATTTTAGATACAAAATATGACTAAATTTGACTCTTGTGTATTTTTTTATCTCTCATAATTTTTTGCGTAGTGGCTAGAGACGTAAAAAATTCGCGTTGGTATATGACTAAACTTCACTTTCCCATACATAACAGAGCATAATCTGCGATTCAATTGGCCACGAACTTTTATGTATTGTCATTTACGTGTGTTAGTCTTTACAGAGATTGGCCTCTTTACCGTGTAAGCATTCTCCGCGGCAAGTCGCGACAAAATCTACCAGCAGGAAACGTCAAACGTGCCTATAGTCACTTGGAGTCTAGTCAGCTGTCAGAAAATAACGCGAATTTACCATGTCCTAGTAATGGCTTTTTAAAGCCAAAATTTGCATCTTTCCGTTTTATGGACTAACCGACTGACGTACAAAACTAAAAAAAAAAAAAAAAAAAAAAAAAAAAAAAAAAAAAAAAAAAAAAAAAAAAAAAAAAAAAAAAAAAAAAAAAAAAAAAAAAAAAAAAAAAAAAAAAAAAAAAAAAAAAAAAAAAAAAAAAAAAAAAAAAAAAAAAAAAAAAAAAAAAAACACTGTGGATAAAGACGTCGCAGGCTACAATGTCACGTACATAAAAACAGAGAATACATTTTTTTTTAAAAATAAAAATGCTGAAATTGAAAAATAATCGAGAAATTCAATAAATGTTGAGATTTAACACAGCTGAATTTGTAGCCTGCAACACCGTTACTCACTGTGAATTTTGCCAGTTTGTTAAGTGAGTTGGTTTTAGTATTGTCCTTAAAACGGAAACATGCAAATTTTAGCTTTAATGTGCCACTACGCAAAAACTATGCGAGATAAAAAAAAATTTATATGAGAAATGTTTAGCCACATTTTATGTGTAGAACAAGAAAAACAGTAACTAGTACATATATAAAAATAAAACATGGTGATGAAAAAGGCGGTAGACCGGGCCTTCCTAGATAGGCTAGGTTTGTGTGTGTGTGTGTGTGTGAGGAAGTAGCTGTAAGAGTGACACTAACCGACATATGTAATACATTATCGCCTCTCCGCGTAAGCCCCTCCGATTGCGTGCAATACTTTAAAATTATCCTTTTTCGTGTGAGACTTTAATCCGTGACAACATTGTTGTATTTGTGGGCATCATTGTTCAAAGTCGAACGCTTGTTTGTACAGATATAGTTTTCAAATCCGATTGTTCGTTTTCCAGATATGGCAGTCTGAAACAGCCATTTTTGGCTGTTTTGAGGGGCCAGAAAATAATGTTTCTAACAAACCTTGCCAAATGTTTAAAGCTATAGCAACGTAGTTTGAAGTGTATGTCCTTTTTGTATGTATACAGATAACATGGGCGTTAAATACATTCGTCCAAACATGAATAGTCGTAACTAGCTGCCACGCAATTAAAGGGCAGGTAGGCAGGCTCCTTAATCCGTATTTCACGATTATTTCACGTACGCTTTCGCCTTTACAGCTTCACACCAAGCCCATTACTACGAAGTAGACCTAAATTCTTTGTATTAATCTAACTTCGCCATCACGTAACGTGAGTATGTGCACGATAATGTCTTTGAATGTTTCTTGCAATGGGGCAGAATGACAAACTGAATTATTGTGGACATACGTCATTGCAATATTATGTCGTCCCAGAGATCTTAGAAATACACGTTGTTTGTTTTTCTTGGTATTTTTCTAAGATTTCTGGGACGACATAATATTGCAATGGCGTATGTCCACAATAATACAGTTTGTTATCTGCACGATGTTAACTAAGACATTTGTACTTATGCGCATTTAGCTGTTCATCGTAAATCTCTATTGTTTGAGTAAGTTTTATATGTGTACGAGATATGGTTTGTTTTGTAGATATAAGCTGTGACTATTTTTACTGTAATGAAAATTTATTACGTTTTTTTTGTAGTACAGATTTCCACAAAACGTTTTCTTATTGACTAAAGGAAAACGAACTTACTATCAGAACTGTAATTATTCGTACTGAATAACGATGCTGTAGGCTATGTACAAACAAAAAATAAAATAACTGTTTTAATTCTTGAATTGTTTATTTAATTTTAAATTTTAACAATTAAAAATTACTCAAAAATATTTAACTATTTTTTTTTGTATAGGAAACCTTGTAGCTTACAACTTCGTTATTCAGTGTTAAAAATTTCAGTTCGGTTATGTCAGATTGTTTTCCGTTAATTCATAAAACCGTTTTGTGCAAATTTGGATTTAGACATGTTCTAGTCATAAAAAAATTTATTAACGCTAATAAATATGCATTAGCGTAACAAAAGATAAAATATATGTACACAACACAAACCATACCTCGTACATATATAAAATTATTGAAACATAAAATTTTCTGTTAACGGCCAATTTTAAGTATACCAGAATGAATTAGCTTAGTACGTTTTTTTGACGCTGCTGAGTTTTCAGTAAAATTTTTAAGTAACGTGATAGAGTCATGTAATTTTGTGACACACAGGTTATTTGGCGATACAGAATTTCGAAAGTACCTATCGACACAAGGAACTTACTTGCACGTGTAAGTTTTACCTAATTTTCTCAATCGCCAAAAAAAAAAAAAAAAAAACATTTCAACGAAGACCTTAAAAATTTCCTAAAACTAACTGGCAGAAGTACGTGCGTAAGTCAAGCGAATAAATGAAATATAATTAAAATATCAAAAATTTTTATGTAATCAACAGAAACAGTTTCACTTGTCTCAAAATCTTACATAATGCTATGTAAGAGATTTTGTGGAATCCGCCAAAGTACACTTTACTCTTTTTCTGAAACTTATTAATCTAATTAACTAGTTCCTATATTTTCTGATATCTCTAAGGGAATCATTTGTTAAATTGTTATGTTTTTTGGCCTAGTGGTTACGACCATACGTTGGCGAGTGAATGCGGTAATATGTTTTGTGTGTATGTGCTAGAATTCGCTTTCAAATAAAATAGATTACCTGTATAAATTGTTGCATAACATACAACAATTTTAAATGACAAAAACGTTTTATTCATATCTACGTATATCTGGAATTGTACGAAGCGTGAGAGCTAGAGTTACAGAAAATTAAGACTTTCTCGGGTTGTTTAAGAGTAAAATACTGATTTGCCTACTGCAGAAGAGCTTAATTTAACACACTTTTTTAAGTTAGGTCAGGATAAGATGGCGAAAACTTGATGGAATAAATATGTACACTCCAAGCTGTGCGTGAAATACTTACTAGCATTGGCAATTTTAAAGCGATTGTATATGAGTCTGCACTATTTTAGGAAAATTTAAAGGTCTCTCCTCTTGGCGCTTGAAATGCTCTACATAATGTTTTTTGATTTAAACGAAAAACATCTGTTCCAAAAGAGTTAAGCACAAAAAGAAACTGAACTTCACAAGAAACTGTAAGAGTGCTTTCGTGAAATTGCTCACATCGTAAACAAAACTTTTTTAAATGCTTCGCCATAACTTACAATTGTAATGTCAGTTAGGAAAAGTTGGTTCAATCGCATTATGTCAGGTATTCTCGTTGTAGGAATAATATTTCATGGTATTCTAAGTTAGTAACCTTGAACCCAGAAAGTATATAAACTAACTTTTTAAAGTGTAAGGAGCTATTTTCTCACTGTCGAAAATGGCAAAAAATGCTACTTTTATTTTATTTTGATTTATATATATTTATGAACATTTAGGTGTGTAATAATTAAAACGTATAAAACGCACATTTAATACAACTTTAAAAAAATGATTGTTCTCACTGAATGTCTCACAACGGCAATAAATCTATCGGCAAGAAAATTGCATGCACTTCAGTGACTTGCGCCTAGAGTATAAGTTTCCAAGTTGTATTATCTTTTGCCTAGTTCTTAGATATAATCGAAGTGAAACTCAAAGAAAACAATGGTTCTGTATGCAGTGGGCGTACATTACGAATATGGTAACTGGACTAGGGCATTTAAAGTACGTACTAAAATGGCAACATGTAGTTAAATGTTAGTACATCTGTCTCTTATCTTTGTAAGAATTATTCCCTTGCTGATGAGCATGAAAATTCAATTCCTGTAAGAACTTCTAAGTAATTTCAAACGCTTAATTTTTACAGAACAAACCACTTGCATAACTAAGTTAAATGAGTAATTTTTGCTGTACTGTTTATAAACGATAACGTAAAAAAAAAGCTTACTTTTAGTACCCTTCCTTAGCAAACGATCACCAGATTCATTGGAACGTTCTTTACAAATTTCACAAGTAATTTGTCTCTGTATTTAGGTAGGAATTTTTACGTTTTGGTAGAAGATAAAGATTCTACCAAAACTAGCTGCTTGTAAGCATTCTTTTTTAAACAACAAAGTTGAGGTATTATTCAGACGAAACCCGTCTTCCGTTATTTTCATCATCTCTCTGAGTTACCGACGGATCTAATTAAGAGAAGTGATTAACAGCCAACACTGACAACTTAATGAAGTCATGCATCAACTCATATAAAGTTTTTTGGTAGGTGGACAGTTATTCACGACCTTCATCAAACACATGATTTCCCTCGAGTATTTTAAGCTATCTTCCGCATATTTTACTCAGACTTACATTAGCTGCACAACGGTAGTCAAAACATACACGTGGACGGACGAAAAAATAAAACTCAGACCGTACACCGTTTGGTAGTTCAGTTACACGTGATTAAGTAATATTCAGCTAAAACGCTTCTCAGTATTTTGCAAGATACATTCACTACATACTCTTGCATATATTTTATTTAAACTATTTTACACTTAAGTTAATGTGGTTGAGCTGCTGTTGTCAAAGGTAGGCACTTTGCACTGAATATAGTTAAGTGGTTCAGTTAAGGATGAGGGTAATAGTTAAGTGAAATATGTTAACCTAATTACGGTGGCTTTACTGTACGTACTTTACAATACACGGTTACACTACATAGGAGGGAAGCGGCTGTTTAGATAATTACGTTTATGTTCTATTCTATGATCGGTGACACCTTAGACCGCACCGTAACATGATGTGCCGGAGGCTGATGATGCATGTGCTCGGTTATCAACGGACGGCGGCACGTCGTGGGTCTCGACCCAGGACCATCCTGGCGAGGTGGTGACGGCTGGAAGGTTTGAAGAAGACAGACCTCGATTCCCCTGATACATTGCATTATATTACCACACTTCAGTGCCGGTGGGGAGAATCGTTGAGGCCCTTGTCTTGTGCAACCACTGACCTGATTGCACTGCCGTCGTCGCTTGCCCGTCCTCCAGGAGAGGCTCTTGGTAATCATAACAATACCAAAATTTCAGTAGTTTAAAATTACAAATACATATTTGTTTTTGGTACACCAAACCGGGTTACGTAATCACTAAACTAACTAAGAGAACCATCTGGAACATCACTGGTATGTATAAAACATTTTATACTAATATATAAAAAACTCAGTGCCAATATTTCAGTGTACAGTAAACTACCTTGTTCGTTGTAATAATGAACTATAGATAGAAATTATATAGTGAAAACTTATGTGTATTAATTGCGTTCCATCTAAGGTTATATTAACAGCCGCTAAAATCAGCACATGACAACCCCGCGGGTGAATATTTAAAACGTGACATGCTAGAAGAAACAACCGTTAGAAAACCTTTCCTTTAAAAAAATCTTACTCCACATCGGAAGTTTTTACCAGACCTGTGTTAACACTCACCCATTCAAAAAATTAGCATGTATTATTTTATTTATAACGATGTATTTCAGAACAATGCCTACTTTCGAGATGCGAAAGTAAATTTTAAGTAACTCTTAAAGGCTAACAATAACAAACTTCAGAACTTCACATATAACAACGAATAGGTACGCTAATGCGATTACGTTTGTTTCGATCTCTTCCAGCCCTTTTACCTCAAAGTCGTTGTCTCTCTAAAACGTTTCCAACAAATGTTCTGAAAGAAGGAATTCAGTTTGGTGTCTGTTCCAAGTATTTGTTGCATTACGTAAATTTCACCAGACACTGTACGTAATGCCTTATTGAATAGTTACGCAGATTTATAGTTAGTTCTTATAAGACCTTGCTTGATAGAAAATTGAGGCCTAGTATTTATTCAAATGTAAATTGCCGCTGTATTATAACTATAAAACAAATTTTCAGCGTGAAGACGTCATCGCAGGTATGTACGAAACAGACTATTCAGCATAGTAAAATCTAAATTATTATCTTACCTGAGGGGACTACAGATTTTAAAAAATTCTGTTGTATATGTGGGTATGCGCGAGTATATATAAACCAACGTAGGTGTGTTTACAGTGAACTTCAGCTACTTTCAATAATGTTTTAACATAAACGAACTGGAAGGGGCGTCCTTGCATGACGTTTGAACAGAGATTAATATAGCGGCAGGTAGGTAGGGCTTAACCGTGTTCGACAAACTGCATCGTTTTTATCTCACCTATATAAATAACAATGCAGTGTGATAAAACATACGCCATGAGGTGCTTACTTAATCCTCTGGTATAACCCGTTGAATGGCTTACACGTAAGAGATCAAACTGCATTACATTATTCTGGTCATACCTCACCCACACAGCCCAGCCTATCGTGGAAGCATACATATATCTTTCGGGATAGGCTGAAATTGCCTACACGTCGTATATAAGACTGCGTTAACATTGAGTCTCACCCAAATGTCGAATTTTCCTTTCATAAATCATTACAATATTTTCATAAAATTACTAAAAATGCATTACAATACAGCTTTAGTATCGTAAAAGTGTCTTTGTTATAAGTCAGAATTTTTTTACATACTTCATGACTTTGAAGAGTCTTAAATGTATTCATAGTTCAAAAGTAGTACCTGACTAATTGCATAACCAAAAATTCGTCGTATATAGAGACCTGAAAGTTTTGCTATTTAAATTGGGAAAGTTTGAATTTTTAACTCATGCACATGTTACATACTTTCATGATTGAATGGCTGTCAGTGACATTCTTCCATGACGGCAGTGAACAAATTGCGGACCTGCATGAAAAAACTCTCTGACTTCCATGCCACCTTGTCAGATGTAAAACTGGCCACTCACTGGGGCAGCAGCCAATGAGCAAGTAGTTTTAAGACATAGTTAACATAACGAAATTTCTTGGTCTGTGTATCATATAAAAATTTTAAGTAATAGTTTTTCAAGCCAGACTATTTTGTATATTTTGAAACCCTGCAGTATTTTCAACTCGAGTAATACCAATGTTATTGATTTGCTTATTCTCTATGTGTTAGTTTGTGTGTATAGTATTTGGAACGTTTTTCTTAGCACCGCAAGCCCGTTCTATTTGTGTTCCTATTCTATGCAGTACCACAAGCGGACCTTCTCTATGTAGTGTTTCAATAACGTTAAAATGGTATTCAGTTGATGTCTTCAATGGCGGGATTTATAGGCTATAATTAGAGGAAGGTCTATGAAGGTAGAGGTCTTGACACTGAGGAATAAAATGTGACTACCATTTCGTCGCCGAGCGCTAGTAGTAATTTAGTAAAATATTTGTCTTATTTTGAATTTGGATTAGCTTAAAACGTGAAGTTGCAATCGGAATTGCAAATATAATCTAGAAGAATACAATTTAAATGTAATTTTGTATTCGAACATATTTCTTTTTCATAAATAAAATTTAGCTTTTCGATATCTTACATGTAGACACACATTTCAACGATTATAAAATTTTGTAGGGCAGGAAATAATAGATTTTGCTGGAATGTTTACTAAAACAAGAGTACTTTTTTTTTCAGACGACACATGCAAACAGTTCCACACATGCCAGTAAATTTATGGTCACGAAACATATATCAACTATATCAGCTTACCATATTAACATCATTTTATATAAATAATTGCGAAAATTGTAACGCCGCCAGATGTAAACAAGACAAAACTTCCACCAAATAACTACTAGCGCTCGGCGACAAAAGAGGGTCACTTTCTCTTGCTGGAGAGCATTGCGCCGTGTCAAGACATCTTCCTCTTAGACCGAGAACTGGAGACACGTAAAATTTGCGTTATTCTTGGCACCAGACTAGAATCCACTGATCTGTGCATATTCGTGCACAATCTACGATTACATTGTTTACGAGTATATATGTGATGTATAGAGACAGTGAATTTCGCGAAAAGATTTTTACAGCACTTTGTTTCAGTGCCTTACGTGCGCACCTGCATCTCTGCTTTGTGGTCAGTGATTGGATGCCTTAACACCCAGCGTCTGGAGGTTAAACTCGCAAATCACAGACGTGATGTGTGGCAGTTATCCGTGTACTGATTGGTACAGTCTAATGAATAACGACTCTGCACAAAAACACTCTGTCAATAGCCATGAAGTTGAGCTGCAGGTACACACGTAAGACACTGAAACAAATTGGGGCAAAAATCTTTTCATCAAAAATTCCCGTCCCAAGTGATTTAATGCACGTATTTGGCTGCTTTACATGCGACTGGTCATTCTGCCGAGGAGGTTTTAGTTATTGGCTCAAAGTGTTCCCCCCTACAATCAACGACATTACTGGCAAGTGGATGACGTCGAGCAAGTAAACAACAGCTTACAGTCTAGTCTGTCGCCAGATAATGGTTAGAGATGATGTTTTATCGTGGGAAAACTTGACTGTTTGATTTCAACGTACGTCCAGCTTATGAAATGATTACTGGTTTTCACTTGAGCGTAGAGCTATTGCCTTATTTGACTGATCCCATAAGAAGCCCGCTATTGTAATATTTGATGTATATTATTGGTCTACAGACAACTACGTTGTGTCAGACGTACATCTCCCAATCATACGCGTAGCAAGAAACCACGGTGTTTTCAAGAATATGCTGACACAACAATTTTAGCGATATACCATCATCTATAGCAATAAAACAGTTGCCGTGTATTGTTGTGCACAAAGAACGTCGACGACGGGAAGGACATCTAACCAATAGACAAGAGAGGTAACGACAGCAGAACACACTGCCACACACGTCCCGCATTGTACAGAGGCATGAGAACTGGAGGCAGTCTTATCTGCCGGGCATCGTCTTTCTCTTCTCTGCTCGCCGATAAACAGCGGCCGGAAAACCACCACGTTTGCTTCTTGTTACAAGTCCAATCCAAAGATGTTAGAAGGGTCCAGATGGAGCATGTCGCCGGGAATTGTAACCAAACAAACGCTTGACATAGCTGGTATCTTCGGAATTGTAACCAAACAAATGCTTGACATGACTGGTATCAATATGGCCGACTAATTAAAAAAATTGATGAAATATTAGTTACGAGGCGTGTAAACAGGGCTAAAATATAGAGTTTTCAACCTAAAACATTAATTAAAGAACATAACACATTAATTTACCATAAAAAAATACCTGTCTGATGTGTACTTTTGAGGTTAAAGCAGTATGGCGACTGGCACATTTGGTGGCTACCTCTCCCCCTTCTTGGCTTCACTCCCCTCGCCCTCATTTAGACCTTATGCTACCCCCGTGGTTCAATCAGCCCACGCCTACAGCCGAACGTAGCGCTATCCTACGACGAGTATATGAACCACCACCAAACCCCGCGCGCGAGGAAATATTATCTCTCTCACACTCTTAAGAAGGTAACAAACAGTAACCGCTGCTGTGGCCCCATCTGAAGATGGAGTCTGCAGTACCCAGAACGTGACCGAGAATTGTACGCGTAAGCAGACTGGTGAAAACATTGGTCGCAAGTTGCTCGCATAGATGTGCGGTATGTTAAACTGAATACAGGATGTTGCAAAATTCTATGTCAGTATTCTAGGGAAACAATCCTCACGTGTAGAGGAGCAAAATATGTCATATGAACATAGGTCCAAAAACGCACCGTTTCTGCGCTACAGTTGGCGTACATGACGTATGGTTGATAGCGCGCTGGCAGGATCATGTTGCTGTGTCACAGTTGTTCCTACTGTCTGTGTGTTAGTGACGTAGTGTGTGGTATAGTAACATGTTATGTATTGCTGTAATGATGCCCTACAGCAACATGATCCTACCCGCGCTCTTAAAACCATACGTCATGTATTGCCAACTGAAGCGCAGAAACGGTGCGTTTTTTGACTTGTGTTCATACAACACTTTTTGTTCCTCTACACGTGGGGATTGTTCCCTAGAATATTGACATGGAATTTTGCAACAACCTGTAAATTAGCAAAGCTGGGATCTTTGCAGTTATCACTGGAAGAAACTTAGAAGTGTTCAATTGGCTGTTTGTTCTAAAACTCCATTAACTTTAACGACCGTATTATTAGAATCTAAATTTGTATATTTTTTGGCAGTCTTCGTGCAACACAGGGATATTTAATAATATAAATTTCGTTTCACAATGTGCTTAAATCTGATAACCATTTGAATGATCATCTTACAAACGTACTTAATTTTTGAAAGGTTACCGGTTTGTCTTCCTGGCGCCATTCTGTTGTTAAAATTAACATAATTTAGCGTATGTGGATGCTAGCTTTTATTTTTACGTTCGAGGCAAGCAAACGGGTATGGCTATAAGTCGAATGCAACACGTCCGTCAAACACCTCATCGCTAGAGCCCGGTAGTTTTCGCGAAAAGATTTTTGCCCCACTTTGTTTCGGTGTCTTACGCGCACACCTGCAGCTCAACTTCATTATTATTGGCAGAGTGTTTTTGTGGAGAGTTATTATTCATTTGACTGTGTCCAGACGTTATGTGTTAAGGCATCCAATCACTGACCACAAAGCCGAGATGCAGGTGCGCACGTAAGGCGCTGAAACAAAGTGCTGCAAAAATCTTTTCGCGAAAACTACCGGGCCCTACTCATCGCCTCTAGGCGCGAAGAACTAAACTAGTGCGCGGTGATTTAGTAGAACCTATTTTTCAATTCGACTTCAAGCGACGACCCTATTATTTTATTTGTGGAATGTATGAGGTAAATTCCAATTCAGGTCTCTATAATTTAGTCGATCCTAGGATTTTTGTAAGTGGGAATCGTGTCAGACGATGCCGTTGGTCGGAGGGTTTTCTCGAGGATCTCCTGTTTCTCCCGCCCCTTCATTCCGACGCTGCTCCACACTTACCCCATGTCACTCCTCACCAGCGCTGAAGACCTTAATGTTGAGCGCTGACCAATATCTCTCACCCACTCTCACTCACGCTATGATTTAGCTTTCCAATTACTGTTGTTATTTTCTTAGTTACAGAAACGTGGAAAAGTAATTTTTGGAACTTTTGAGGACCCTGGAAATCATATTTTTAATTAGAATGCGGCATTTTTTAAATCATAGGAACACAATTTTAAGCCTGTCTTATTTTCCTAGATAAACACAATGGAAATATATGTTAGTTACACCAGAAAAAAATACTTTTCGTGCCACGCTAAATCTCGTCTCAAGCTCCAGGTCAACTAACTCTTAAGTGAAAACCGTAGATTCATTGTAGTAGTCTTCTATGTATATGTAGCTGGTAGCTAGTGCTGTAGACGTAAGATTCGAACAGTTGTTTGAAACAACACGCTGCGTTAAAATGGCTACCTTAACAGTACTACATTATTCTGCGGAATATCCTGGTAAGGGAGAGATTAGGAGAGATACTACTGTTATGTTCTGGATTTATAAACTTATAGAAAGGTAATGTATTTTACTACAGAATGACAACGATACTAATTATGTGATTCTAAACACCCAAACAGTACAAAAATTCAGCGCAGTAATTTCAATCCGACTTGTCGGCCTCCCTACTTGCCCTTGAAAGGCGTTGCAGAGAGTTGCGATTATTCTTTTTTTTTTTTTTTTTTGGCGAAACTATTAAAGGCGCATTAAACGCTTATATCTTAGAAAACAACACAAACTTTTAACTGTGCCGTTAAAAATTTAAATTTCGGCACACTTGTATAAAACATTCTTTTCGGGCCTATCAATATGATCAAAAATGGATTTTTAAGACTGCTGTGTCTGTAAAAATAACAACCGGATTGGAAAAAATAGGACTGTAGAAACAAGTGTTAGACTTTGTACTACGCTGGCCACAAATCAAATAATGTGGGCACTGCTTTAAGTCCCACGGAAAAAGGATAATATTAAAGCGCTGTATGCCAGATAAGTAGCTTGCGCGTAGAGGCGATAATACACTACCTACGTCGGCCCACGGCAACCTTACCACTCCTGCCTCACACACACTAACGCAGCCTATCTAGGGGCTATTTCCCCACCGCTGGAGGAGTTTGACGACGGAACATCCGCCCGAGGGAGGGAACCTATGATCGCACCTGCGCCAGATTTTGGGACGTCCCGAAATAAATACCCCGTAATCGATGGCAATTTCCCTAAGTGAGCAATAAACTTTGACTTCCCAGAAACATTTTTAAGAATAAAAAAATCATGTGTTCAGGCTGCCTACTTCGGCAGCTGCCTCATCTCATGGGGCAATTTTTAAAAGCAAATGTGTTGTTTCCTTTTTTACACAACGGACGTGTAAGAGTTTATCTGGAAGCCCCTTTGACTATCGGCGAAGCACGGCGAAAGTACCTGCAAGCGTTTCGGGAAGAAACTGGGAAGGGTTAGAGAAGGTGAAACTATGCCATGGCTGAAGGAATGTGTCAAGTCAAAGGGCCGATTACGAAATCAGTCGCGTGATTGGCCGGTGGGACAAGGAATCTGTGCCACAGACTTCAGCGAGGGGGTTCTCCACAGCCACGACGGCATGCATGGGCAACTTTTCAGACAGCGGGGGAAAACGTTCTTTCTTCTTCCCTCGGGGCGCGAGGAGGAGCCTCAACCAAGCGATGCGTGATGCTGGAATGCGACGTTCCTTCTATAGTCGAGACCGCCGATCGAACAAAAAATATATTGTGCTGGTCCGAAATGCACAGGCCTTGCAGGGAGGTCGTCCGACATTCTTCGCCGACGAAACTGAGCGAGAAGAATCCTGTTTGTAGGTAATAAATAAAAAGTTTATTTCAGTCAGTAACATATTTCGCATAGTATTTCACAGTTTCTAATAACTGCAATTTCTAAAATTAGCGAGTAATGTTGACAGTGGTAAAGTCAAGACAAAATATTTTAGAGCTTCAAGAATAATTCTTGACAGAACTCAAGAGGTCAACAAGTTATCTCATTTCCCAGGACCATAAACGCACACCAGTTTGGAAAAGTTTTCGAAATTTTATTTTTAATAGAGTTACAACTACGTTACACACACACACACACACACACACACACACACACACATATATACACACTTGTGAAAAAATTTATTCTTATTAATTTAATACTGATAAGATCTAACAATCTTGCTGGTACTGCACAGTCTTGTAAAGGATCTAATTACATAAATTTCTGATAAATTAATTTTACAGCTTGCATTATTGATGGTTATAAACTAAAATTTTGAGTAGTGTAATATTTAAAACAGAGTGAAAATAAGGAATTATTACTATTATTATTAGTATAATCAATATGTGTTATTGGGCCCTGTTGGATAACAAAAGCATTACGAATCAATTTTTGGGTTTCCAAGCGGCTCTCATATTTTCTCCATACAATCGTTTCATTTCTTCAGCCCATTTTGCCTCTGAACAACTTCGTTCTCCGACTGTACTTCTCATATGTTAACTTTTTGTCTTTATGTGTTTCTGTCATAAATGTCTAACGTATTTATTATTGTTATTATAATTACTGCTATTATTGGGATGTATATCCAAACAGGATGGAAGAACTACATAAATAAATAGCGTCATTTTAGTGGTAACTTGGAAACCACACATATCAAATGGTAACGTCCACCACTTATCAATAAATAAAACTCATGCCCGAATTGTAGGGATCTTAATTAAGTACGTCACTTTATATGCACCTAAGTTAAAGAAACCTGCCTTAATAATACTGATTTGACCTGCTTATGTATATTTGTACCTCAATGCGGTATTTGACATCTGCGTTACAGCGAAATTATTCACATTTACCAATAACGTATTATGTAGAAACAACTTTTTCTTGCCTCTTTATACTACAGAATGGGAACACATGTGTTGTGTGCACATACACACACCAGCCCCTACATATGTGCGTGTTTGTGTGTGTGCAAAACTTAAAATAAAGGCAAATGATGTAAACGAAATTTGTATGGCTATTAAATGGAGTTTCAAATGGAAATAAAACCATATACATGCTTCACTTACATGATGTGGCTTAAAACAGAATGTTAGAAAATGAGGATATTGTTCGATTTATCGCTAGATAAATGTAGCCCAACACGTAAACTTGAATGTGTATGAGTGTAAAGATAAAGGGTTCCATTAATCCTATCCTAGTTCATAGCACAAAAATAGTGACGTGGGATTAAGTTTTTCCTCATTTGAAATGTCATTCAGTGGCTAAAAATAAGACTGCAACTAAGTTTTATCAGTATAAATTTTATATCGTGTATAATTATTTAGTGAAACAAATTTCATAAATGTGCTTCAAGTATTTCTTTCTTTGTGTCTCGCCTTGGTGTACAGCAAAATGTAGTAATTGTTTAGCTGAGTTCCTTGAAATCGCTTGCTTTGCCGCTCGACGACAGCGTGACACACAACTTGATACATTGGCAGGAGCTCGGAGCGAAGTCGACGATGGTCTTTGTTAAGGAACTACCTAAGCATTCGCCTGGAAGAATTTCGTGGAAACCGTGAAAAACTGAAATCAGGATGGGTGGTGCTGGGGATCCAACCCGAGTCCTGGCGAATGCTAAATGACGAATTCAGCTTCCGGCAACAGTTAAAGGATGTTCAATTGGCGACAAACATAGTTTGATATTTATGTGGAGTATTGTTAGTTAAGTATACGTAATTTGAGGAGACATTATATTCTATGAATATAATAGCTAACCTAGTTTTACCATAGAGAAATTTCAATGTCAAAATCCAATCTACACAATGAAATGAAATAATTCACATTTAAATTACATGTCACGGGCTACTGTCTGAGGAATACAAAAACCCATTACGAAATATTTTCGTACTAATAAAATGCCGAAGGTAGCGAAAAAATTCAAAAGTTCTGCAATTTATTTGAAATACAAAAATATCTTGTAATATGGTTTTACATACATCAAGCATAAACATGGGACATGTAGTTTGAATGTGATTTTTTTCTGATGTTCATAAGTTTTCGCTGTGGATAGGTACGAAAATATGTACATTTTCTCTTTAAATTTTAACTATGGAAAAACTGGCTGACCTTTCTTCTTTTTTGTAAGAGGAAACTGTACTCCGAAGTAACGTCTATAAAACTTACATTATTTCATGCTAATATAAAATTACGATATTTCCTACTTGAACGCCCTTAAGGAATGACTTTAAAGAAGTGAACCAAATATAACGTGGCTCCTTTATAGTAATTTCTTGACTAACACGCTCTTACTCCAACTAAATTATCTGCAACAAGTTTCACTTGTATCTTGAAATTATAACTACAAAGCTAAATAACAACTATTTGCTACTATATAGGATGACATGACTAATAATTACTAATGTTTACATTTATGTAGCGAAATAATGTGTCATTATTTTGTTCGAGGCACTGCTAGTTGCATGTAACGGAATATTCTATCCTTCGCTTGATGCTGGTCATATGACCAACTGCACATCAACTGCAAATGGGAGTAAATCACAGATTAAGCTTTGCACGGAGATATCTGGTGTCTCGTGCAATTTTCGATACATAGTGAACATGTGAAAGCATAAGTAATTTTGAAACTATGGTTGCAAACTTACCATTTGTAGCACATTATTGTTTGTTGATTACGTTAATATATATATATATATATATATATATATATATATATATGTGTGGTTTTTATCAAAAATAATGTACTTTACTACCAGCAGAGAGAGTCTCGTTCCAAGAGTAAACTTGCTTGAAAATAACAATGTGAAATGTGTAGGTGACGTATTGATGTTTTATTTTAGCATAAAACATTAAATGAGAGGTTTTGGACTACAGTAAATCTCCTGTCGTACAAATGCTGCTTACGGCCTCACTCGCTTGTTTCTACTATTTTTCAGTAAATTATTTTTTTAAAGTTTAAACGAGATCAGATATCAAAAATCTGTTTGGCAGTTTTGTTTAAAATGGTTTTTGCCGAGATAGCAACATTTTTCCGTGTAAGAAATTATACGGCTACGACTAAAAGGTCAATTAACCAAAATGTTGTTAATTACAAAATTAGTTGAAACCATAGTGTTCACTGCCTTAAAAAAATTCAGCCAACATGGAGATGATTTCAAACAAAACTGCCAGACAAATTTTTGATATCTGCTCTTGTTTAGGCGTAAAAATTAATATCATAAAAAAAAGTATACACAAAAGTATGTTACATGGTCTTAATGTATCGATCTCACGTGAAATTTCACACTGTTCAAGCAGAATATCTGAAAATTCAACAAAATCAGTTAGCCGACAATTTAAAGTCCTCTTTAAAGACACCACGTCACTTTTATTCAATTCATAAATCTGGAACAAAATGAATGTTATTTTTGACGTTAAAAATATTCGGTAAATTATGGACACCTAAAAAATATACAAAAATGTTAAATTAAAAAAAAAAAACGTATATATATAAACTGTCTTCGTGGTCAAATTATACAATTTTTAATCACCTACGCCTGAAGATCAAGCAAACTTTTTAATTCCGTCTCTTGTTTTTTGCTAAACGTTGCGTCGGTTTATCATACAGCTGTATAGTTTTGGAAGGACTTGAATACCTAAGTGCATAGTCTACTTAATTGTATGCATGTTTGTTTACGCGCTGTATGATTAATACCACATGTTATCGTTAACATTGGTACAATTGTTTATATACAAAAGTTGTACTAGTGTGACAATGAGCCATAATAGGTGACTAAATGTAAACCTGAAAAGGGGTGATTAGAACACTAGAGTGAATAGAATCACAATTATAAAGCTAAATTTTCTGTATTAATTCTGTTTTGAAAATGCTGTTTTAAGTAGCCAAGTTAAAACAGTTTACAGACAGTAGTTTATATATTTTTTAAAGTAAAAGTTGTTAGATAGGAATTTATATCTAATTATGTTTCTATTCACCCCAGTGTTTCTAGTCACCCTGTTTTACGATAACCTGTAGCTTATATGCAGAGATCGTCGTATATCGCAAAAAAATTGTGCCAACTTCACCTTGAAAACGCTGCTGTTTCTTGCGCCGTGTATGACTTGGTGATATACGACTAATACAACATAGCTGCCTGCAGACCAATGACAGGCATAATTAATACTGCAGTGGTGGGGTTATTATTGACTCAGTCAAATAGGGTATCAGCCTCACATACAAGTGAAAGTCAGTATCATTTGATAAGCTGGACGCACGCAGAAACCCAACAAACAGTCAAGGTTTTCCGTTCCATTATAAATCATCGTCTCTGCTTATTGGATAACTTGGATTGCTAGCTGGTAACAAAGTTATCTGTAGCTTGGTAATCAAACAATTCCGTAGACAAAAAAAAATACGATTTTTCCAATTTCCTCGGTTGCTTTGACATTTCCCTTATATAGTTTCACTTTTATATTTATTTTCCCCTGATTGCTTAAGCCTATATATTTGTATAATATTATGTTTCAACCAGTATACTTGTTACAGTGATCCGTATGTTCAGTTACAATTTAATAATAAAATAATAAATATTCCGGTATACGCACACACAGTAGGTAATATTAATATTCTTACCACGGTGATCCACAGGTTCAGTTAATAACTTAAAAATAATATAATAAATGTTCCAGCATGCGAACACACAGTAAGTTAATATAACATTTTAAATAAGACAAGCAGTATTGATATCCGCATTACTTACAGTCAAATTAACAATTCAAACGGCATTTAAAACTATACACTATTCCATAGACTACAATTGATAATAACTCGTTTGGAGGCAGACCAATTTCGGACATTAGATAGACATTTTGTAACATAATAAGGAGGGAGACTTTTTATGTACCAAAAAAATTAAATTACTAAAATTTATGTGTGTAATAATTGAAATGCTTTTAAATCTTTGTCCATGAACTGAACCAGAATGTTAAGTTGCAGGTCACCATATCCAGATCTCCGCCAATAGAACATTGAACTATAGTCATTCGACAACAGTCGGCGAAGACAATGCAGCGCTGCCAACATTGACCTGAGCCGGCAGACATTACCTACCACAACATTCTGCTAGCTTCTAGCCGCTCACACCAGGTTATCTCACTCCACGAATGCTTTCTACAGGTTATAAGGTAACACCAGCAGCTCTATACTTTCAAACACTTACACATCACGGTCGACCGTTACTCAAAAACAATTACACACATAACACAATACAAACACGCATATTGTTCTTCCGTAATCTATCTCAAACGTATGTAAAAAAGTATTAAGAACAGTTTGAGAGAAAATATTTATCCTACGCAAAATATTATAACTTTTGTAATTTATCTGGTGTATAGTGAGTTATTTACAAGGGAGCTCATGAAAAACAAGTATATTTATTTCGTTAAAAATAAAACATTTTACTTAGGACATGTACCTCAGGATTTGTTTTGAAGACAATGTAACTTTTAGAACCATTATTAAAGTAACATAATACCATAAAATATTCACAAAAAAAGCCTAAAAACGAGTAGAAAGAACAAACAAGAGAGAAATATTAGTAAATGTTTGTGAATTTTTGTTTAAAATATTTGTAAAACGTAACTAGACAAAATATCATTTTGCAAATATATATACATATATATATAACTATGTTATTTACTTGTAATTAGAAAGAAAGTTTTTAAACTGTGTATTTTGCTTAGAAAATTTAGCTTTCATATACAAATAAATTACAATTCACATTAAAAATTATTGAAATAAAAATATTTCATATTGAGAACACTAGTATCGGTTAGTTACGAATGAAAATTTGTTTAACTTAGATATAAGAATACCTGTTTAATGTCATAACACATTGGTTAAAATCAAAAATTATAGTAGTTCAAAATGTTATTTAGTGTTAAGTCAGTGTAACTTCCTTGTAATCCTATCCCTACGATTGAAATTTATTACGAACGGTGCACCAATATTTTTCTCATAGACAGATTTTACACGTTTATTACAGCTATTATTTAATACACTCCAAAATTTCAAACTATTCCGTCTCCATCCATGCCCTAAAACCTTATCATGGCCATTAGATATAGTTCATACACCGATCTGTAAATTTAGACTTTAGTAAACTGTTATAATTTTGTTAAGTTTTACAGTAACATTTGATACTTTTTGTGCGAGGGGAGCGTAAATTATATTCAAAAATTTTTCTTAAATATTTTAATATAAATTGTATGCAACTAAATTAAAATTTTTCTGTAAACTAAACTAAATGTTACTAGGCAAACTAACTAGACCCACCAATACATGGACATTCAGAATTCGCGACCTACACACGTAGTAGTCTGCCGCGTTCGCGAAAGAAGGTATGCACGTCATAGCTATCACCCAAGGCCACTCATCAAACCTTCACCTTAAACAGTACAACAAAGCTTGACGCTGACCGAATGCAAACAGCAGAATTGCAAGAGACGAAGGCAGATCCTTTACCTTTAGCTGTCCTTCTACCATAGTTTTTCCATCACTATAATTTTTTACTTTCCGTCTGAAGAAGTAACCGCATTCCATATCCTACTGCCACAATACTGCAAGCGACACATACTGACCATATACAGGTTGGTTGCTATTTCAAAATCCGACCAACCCTTATGATACGGGGACGTATCCTTTTGGAAACTTTCGGGGCAATGTTATGATTACCAAGAACCTCGCCTGGAGGACGGGCTAGCGACGACGGCAGTGCAATCAGGTCAGTAGTAGCACAAGACAAGATTCTCCCCACCTGCACTGAAGTGTAACAATGTAACGCATTGTATCGGGGGAATCGGGGTCTGTCTCCTTTCAGCCTTCCAGCCGTCACCACCTTGCCAGGATGGTCCTGGGTCGAGACCCACGACGTGCCATCGTCCGTCGATAGCCGACACAGTCATCATCAGCCACCGGCATCATTCTAACGGTGAGGTCTAAGGTGTCCAAAGGGTCACCCATCCTAGAGTAGAACAATGTAATATCTAAACAGCGCTCCCCTCCTATCTAAATTATGTAGTACAACCGTGTAGTATTTTGTAACTAACTATTGTAGAGTAAAGCCACCATAATTAAACTAACATAATTCATTTAACCGCAACCCTCACCCTTAACTCAACCACTTAAATAGTTTCAGTATAAAGTGCCTACCTCTGACTGCAGCTACCCAACCACTACATAACATACGCAAAACATATTAGTAAAACAGCAAAGTTCACAACAATGAATTTTGAACGATTCCTATAAACGTTTCGTATTATGAATATAAAAGTTTTTTTATATATGCCATTGGGGCATGTTTCCGTATTGCAGAAAATCCCACAGTAAAACATAGAACGAAGGACGAAAAGTCAGTAAGCTTTCATCAACAGACATAAAACATACAGATAATTCCTGAAAGGGATTTAGTAATATCCCAGAAGACGGCACAAGGACAAGAACATATATAAACAACACACAACTAATTCCTAAGTTGAATATAGTCCAACTGAGAAGAACGGCACAAAAAAAATACAAATTAAAGACGAAAAAATAATAAAAAAAAAAAACAACAAAAACGGGGCGTGCGTAATGGAAGAACGACGACGACAACACAAATAACGAGACACACGAATGAATGTCAACACAGGCAAGACACAATAGAAACAAAAAAAAAAAAAAAACCGTCGGAAAATTGTAGGCTTCTCAAGAAGACGTTCCTTGTTTTTGTTTGTTTGTTTGTTTTATTGTGGGATTTTCTGTAACACGGCGACATTCGCCCACAACGGCATATGTACAAAACTACTTTTATGCTTTGATATCATTTAACATGGAAAGTAAAAATGGCCATACGTAATAAGGCTACTTTTAAACAAGCTAAATATGTTTACCAAGGTCTGTAAGCTAGTCACAGTGCCATTTTTATTAAGCGAACATGATTTCCCGTCCTAAATATAGTTTCCCAGTAGCTGTCAATGTGTAAAGAACGCATAAAAGACTAAAATGGTTACAGAATAGGCCACCTCGCCGGCAATGAAATTAGAATATACCATAAGCTCGGGTGAATTTGGTCACTTTTGAACTGTTGTTAACTCTCGACCAATAAGAGAGGTGTTATAGTTTAACGTTTGTATCTGTGGCACCATAGTTCCTAAACGGATGACAGTTTATTATAATAATAATTTTTGTTTGAAATATGACTTGATCGAGAATGTTGTTAGCTATGATTCAAGAAAACCTTTTAAGCCATTTGAATGTCATAAGCTCTTTCCTTGTTGTTGATGGGATGTGAGCAACTTATACTAACCGGACCGATTCTAAATTTAGTATTCTGTGAGTCAGGGGTTATTTAAATATATTATTTAATATATATTGTTATTTTTATAGATTATGTAACTGTGAAGTAATATTCATAAAATCCCATGCAGATAAGTTATAAATTCAATTTCATCACAAGTAAATTTCTTATTCAGGTCTACAACGCATTCAAAATATATTTATTTTTATGATCAATGTCACCCCTGCTGACAATATTTGAGAAAATATTGGATTTTTTAAGCTGGTATCCAAACTTATGAGGGGACAATACTCGCATGGCACGAAGAGGAAAAGAGAATGTTATATAAGGAAGCGCGCACTAGCACATACCCTCTCCACCCCTTGTTCCACCAACAATCACTCCACCTCCTCCATCACTTTTCCGGCTGGCCGCAGGGCTTTCATGCAGAGCCGAGGCCAAAGTGGGAACGAGGAAAGCCGAAAAACAGCCAATAGCAGCGCGCGCGGGAAGCTGCTAACAACAGGAGGCAGATAGTTTACGACCGACTCTGGAGTTGCAGTTAGCAGCGTTGCATTTGCCCGCACGTACCCCACCTTACGAGACCTTGAGCGCTGGATTGGTAATACAGCTTCTCCCCTCCCTCTAATTTTCTTGTTTTCACTCTACTCAGAGAGATAATGGGCCCGACCCCATTACAGTGCAAACACCCGGATGCATTAGGTACTCATTGCTCAAAGATAAGCAGCATAACCCCAAAAGCTCAGTAGGCTTGAACTTGAAGGTAAGGCGAGTGAATGGGCTTTACGTTTCGTCGACAGCGAGATCATTACGCCCGTTCTACACTGACACGCAATCGTATACGTATGACGGAAACGTAAACGCAAGACACTCCAAGTGTGTTCTACAATGGGACACAAGCGGACGCGAATACGCATGCAGAAGCGCAAGAGAGTTGGCCAACTCCGAACTCTAATGTATATGTGGTTGCGCGTAGCCAATGGCAGTTGATCATTTCGTCTACCACCGCCATTTTTGTTTACATAATTTTCACACCTTGAGTTTTCACCTTCGCTCACTGTATTTACAGACTACGAAACACTTATCGGAAGCACCATTAGAAAAATAAGACGCATGGAAAAAAATGTTCCCAAAATATTGAATGAATTTTATAAAGTTAAAATTATGTGGCTGTTAATGTTTGTGTTTCCATAGATATATGTGCATGGCTTTGCTGCACTATTTATGACATGCTGAACTACATATAAATGTGAAATTAATTTTTTCACTAATGTCGAAAATTTACTTGAGAAATGCAATTTTAGTTTCATAGGTAGGGCCCGGTAGTTTTCGCGAAAAGATTTTTGCCCCACTTTGTTTCAGTCTCTTACGTGCACACCTGCAGTTCAACTTCATGGCTATTGACAGAGTGTTTTTGTGCAGAGTCGTTATTCATTTGACTGTGCCAATCAGTACACGGATAACTATCACTAGAGACACTGGAAAATTGCGAAAATGTTTAAAATAGTCTCCAATAAACTATAGCATATTAACCGTGACACGTGTGAACAGTTTTATGGCGAATTACACACGCTGTGTGTCCAAGCTGTGCAGTTCTAACTGGGCCTGTTGAAAAGAGAAACAATACTACAAATAAACTATACCCAATATAGAAACAAAACATTCAGTGTTACATACAGCATGTTGGAACCTAGCTAATAGTGAACTATTCCCGCGATTTTCCAGTGTCTCTAACTATCACACATCACGTCTGTGATTTGCGGGTTTAACCTCCACACGCTGGGTGTTACGGCATCCAATCACTGACCACACAGCAGAGATGCAGGTGTGCACGTAAGTCACTGAAACAAAGTGCTGCAAAATTCTTTTCGCGAAAATTACCGGGCTCTATTCACAGGTTGCAAGTCCGTACGATTACGCATGCCTTTTCATACATTGCAGAATACAAAATCTGTTTCGCTCCGTGTGCTTCGTTTGCGAGAATTCAGCCATCACCGTTTGTTAAGGAATTATTCCGGCATTCGCCTGGAGGAATTCTGAAACCATGGTAAACCGCTATCAGGATGGCCGGAGCCGAGGATTGAACCCGGTTCCTCCGGAATGCGAGTCCGAAGTGATGCCGTTGCGCCATCTCACTCGGTCTGCAGGCTTGAAAATGTAATAAATCTCAACGATTATCGTTCCGACACACGCTGAAAACTCACGTAGGAAGTAAGCATGACTTAAAAGTAAATATCAGCAAAAAAATAATTATTTTTAAATTTGGTCGAATACTATGAAAGTTACATGCGTTATCTGCAATGCATTTTACATGGTTTGCAGAATTTTTCAACTTTTTATTTATTTATTTATTTTTGCGACATGAAACTCTGAAGTAAAAATATTACTGGAATGGGGACTTAACACGCAATAAAAACAATCTCACTTACGCTAGCAATATAATAGGCCTATCTCTAGAGATGATGGTTTATCGTAGGAAAACTTGAATGTTTGTTTGCTGGGTTTTAACGCACGTTTAGCTTACTAAAAGATTAGTGGCTTTCGCTTGTGCGTGGAGCTGCTGCGCTAATTGACTGAGCCAATAAGAATCCTGCGGCTGTGATATTTTGATGCCTGTTATTAGTCTGCAGGTGGCTACATTATGCCAGACGTATATCACCCAATCACACATGTTACAAGAAACTTCAGCGTTTTCTAGGTTATGTTGAAACACAAAACATTTTCGCTACATACCACCATCTATAAATGTCGCCGCCACGCACATATAATTTAAAAACAAAGACGGGAAAAATTCGCGGGTTCTCTGACCTATAGGCTAGCATGCAAGAATATATGTGAACTGAAGCAGACAGCAGATACTCATTAGCTGCTGGCTGTTAAAGTGATATATGTAGATACATGAACTTTTCGCGAAAATAATTTTGCCCCACTTTGTTCCAGTGCCTTATGTGCACGTCTGCAGTTCTGCTTCATAGATATTGGCAGCGTGCCTTTGAACTGTGACGTTTCTCATTTGACTGTACCAATCACAATAAGGTTACTGTAACACCACACGTCTGTGATTTGCGTGTTAAACCCCACGGCACACGAATGTCAAAACATCCAATCTCTGACCGTGAAGCAAGTCTGCAGACGTGCACACAAGTCACTGACACAATGTGAGGCAAATTTCTTTTCGCGAAAAGTTCATGTCTCTAGATATATGTCTGTTATGTATAAGTTACAATTTTATATTTAGCTCAGAGACATCCAGGAAACGTAAAATAAGTCGAAGGCCAATTACGAAAGTGATACAAACTTAAAGTTGTTGGAATTCTAGCTTGTACCTAAATGAAAACGAAAATTTTTTAAAGTTTCTGCTTGAAAAGCATGCAAAAGTAAACGCTTGTCTTTATTGGGGTTTAATTTGTACGTTTAGAAATATCACGACTACGTCAGACACATTTACATTAGATCTGTAAAACCAACAACTATAGCGACTTATAATCAGACATGAAAACTTAAAAATATACGTATACAACTAACGCTTTATGCTTTTTTTTCTAGTGCCATGATGTTTGCATAGCGTAATATTTCACGTCCCGTTGTCAACTTACGGTATGAAAGAGGAAACATATATTATGGGATATTTTTTTCAGACAGTATTTTCCTACATGCTCTTAGGTTTTCTTTTTATATTTTCAGCATATTTTGCAGATTTGTTCGACGCTTCAACACGCGTAAACGCCACTAAAAAAGGAAATAACAATTTCTCCGAAGAGCTAGCGAAAGGCTAAAGCTCGCCGATACGTCACAGTGAGATGCTGATGGCTTGTACAGTCGTCCTCAAAAATTTAAACCCTGGTTGCAAAAGCGACCAACACGTTTTTCCTGCAGCGTGTCAATGCCCGAGGGCCAAGCTAAACTTTATTTTTTACAAGCATGGGTAGTTATACTGTAGTATTCCTTCAACTTATATACAAAGGCACAAATACATTACTAATGCAACATGCGTAAAACGACAATAATAACAGAGGTGCGACAAAACCAAACCCTATAAAAGCCTTGGTCTTTAAAAACATTGTGATAACTTATAAATTAGACATAATACACAACTACAAAAATTTCTAGACAGATAATCACAACAACGGAAAACTAATTGTTAATTTAACCAATCCCATCGTGTTGTACCGAAAAGTAACCAAATTCTACCTAGGTACAAAATTAACCAACAATTAATGTTCTGAAACTAACGTTAAGTGTCTATATTAGAAACTGAAAACTGAAAGTTGGATGCTTTCTTAAAACTATTGTATCAGAAATAGTATGTGTGGATTGAAAGAGATAAAAGACTGCAACTACTACAAAACTACGTTTTGTTACCTTAGAAATATTACTGATTGGTTATTTTGTTTTAGTATGGTAGGTATGTATAATATTTTACTAACTAAATATTATGGCATTATAAATGCTATGTTGGTTAGTTATATTTATAGTATATAGAATTGTGCTGTAAAAAAATTGTAGGTTTTAAAGATTTGTCATTTAATAAGCGTGCTTAAAAATACAATAATTGCAGTCTCCTATTCTTATATGAGTAAAAATAATGTCTGCTGCAGTTAACTTTATATACTTTTGTTTTTGGAAGACAAATGATGTATATGAAAATGCCACACATTGCCGGCAGCCGTAACAAACCAATTTGCAATTTATTTTTGTTAAGTAAAAAAAGAAAATTGTTGGTATTATTTTGAACATAATATAACGATATCATGGTCTTTTTAAATAAAGGTAAGATATATAAGGCAATTGTTTGAGTTAACATATCTTGCTTACTGACGAAATATTTCCACATAGTAAAATTTGTGATGATTTCACACGTAAATGTTACTCGTATTATGAAATCGAGTAGCCAAACTTAACTAAGTTTAGATTCTTAATTTTGTCCAAAGATACTTATTTAATAATTACAAAAAAAGGCAATTGTAATGTTTACAAGTTATTGTGCGGAATCAAATAAATAAAACCAAAACGGCATATTATTTCAAAATGTGTGCCCTCGTTCCACGAAACGACAAGCATTAGTATTTATACATTTATTGTTTGTTTAACGTAGAGCTGCATCAAAATACAGTTTGGCAATAAGTATGAGTAAAATTAAGGAAAAAAAATATGAAATGTACTACTGTTAAAATATACTAATATTAAATAATCAAATATCTCGAACATCAAACATTAAATTGGCTTATATAATTTTTCCCCATATTGCATGTCAATAATTTGGAAGGGAGACGGAGGAATTTTCATATATAGAAAAACAAAAATTATTATGTGCACATAGGTTCGTAAACGCACCGTTTATGTGCGGTACATCTCATGACTAGAGACATGCAAAATTCGCGTTATTTTCTGGCAGCTGACTAGACTCCAAGTGACTATAGGTTCGTTCAACGTCTCCCGCTGGCCGATATTGTCGTGGCTTGCCGTGGATAATGTATACACTGTATTGAAGCCAATCTCTGTAAAGACGTGACACGTAAATGACAACACATAAATGTTCGTGGCCAATTGAATAGCAGATTATGCTTTGTTACGTATAGAAACGTGAAGTTTAGTCTGCTACCAAATTATAACGCGAATTTTGCATGTCTCTACTCATGACGTATGTTTAATCATGTTATTCTTAAATGTTACGACGAATACTGCGTAACAGTTAATTAAATACGACTCGGCTGTGTGTAGCTGCCAATTACAGCTGCGAAATTATTTCACAGAGACATTACTAGGCCTGCACCTTAAGTCAATAACTGTGAGTTGCAGTGCAGAAATGTTGTATTTTCGAGCCTTTTTTAATGTAACATTTTTTGCTCCTCTGGATGTGGGACTGCACCACCCAAAACATTTACGCACAATTTTGCAACTTACTTTTCATACCACTGCGTCGTCTGTTTGCTAGAGGAAGTCATCATGGAGTCCCAGGGTGAACCTCAGGGGATATTTATGCATGATATTATGTCGGGATGTTCTATATCTGTGCACTGCAGTCGCACATTGCAGTAGGAAAACATACCCATTTGAAAAGAATGTCCACCCATTTACCATGGGCCGTGCGGAATCTGTTAGGTATGCTCATCATACATTTGAAATTACGGTGTTACTAGCTACTACTGTAGGCCTAATCATTTGTTACCATAACATATTATTTTTCCGCTCTGTGCGCGAAACAACCTAAACTTGTCGCAATTACTGTAACAGCTTGCTTACAACGGTGACTAAAATTCACTTAAGTAAAATTGATGCGCAATTAAATCATGTGAACCCCTCAACCAAAATCATTGTTACCCAGTTAACTTAAACTATCCTTTGATAGATAATAACTCGGCTGGTCACGGTAAAGTGATTTTTTTTGTTAAAGCATTAACCAAATTTAACTTTTCGCCATATGTTAATATCAAACTGCAAACTGTGTCTAATAACACAGGTTAACGGTTTGTACTTCTCATACCTGTGTAAACTAACTGATTCGACTAACGTTGAAACAATTTGCTTTTGCCTACTAAGAAGGGTCACTTGACCGTTAAGAGGGCGTTGTATAAAATTCAACGCTAAAATCATATATCTACAACTGTAGGTTTCTTGAAGCCCATTTGCGAAAATCAAATTCTAAACAACAATTTAAACCAACGTTTTAAACAAATAGTTTCCAGTGTTACGAACTTCTGAGGCACAATCTCTGACGACGGAACCTCGTGGATTTAACTGCGGCGTAAGAGATCACGCGTAACGAATTAGTATTTCTGGATATATTTACCCACAAAGTTGTCAAATACCACTGTATAAGATTGTCATTGAGTATTGTATTCATATTGGCTTCGAAAAAAGCGTCTAAATCAGTAGATGTTTTCAGCGTTTATTTACCTACTCTTAAGGACGTTCAAGTGCGATAAAATAATAATTTTATATTTTTGTAAAATATTGTTAGTTTAGTAGACGATACTTGTGAGTAGATTTTACTTTTGTGAATCAATTTTAGCTCTCATACTTTTCTCATAACGGGGTGTCAAAGTCAAAATTTCCTAATTACACTGCCATGCAAATAGTGAAAACCAATTGACCTACTTAAACAAAATAATTCACAGTGAACTTGCACCCCATGAGCTATGCAATAGCATTGAAAAACCCACAACGTTAAATTTTGAATTAAGAAATAATCGCAAAAGTTCAGAAAATAAGTTGCAAATCCAGCAATTTTTTTTTTAAATACAAAAACCGCTCGCTGGATTTTTTCAATTGTTTTATTACATAGTCCATAGTATGTTATTTCACTGTGAATTATTTCACGTACGTTTATAAAGTGGTTTTCACTATTTGCATGGCTTACAAATTTTGACTTTGACACACCGTTATGAGAAAACTATGAGAGCTAAAATTGTTTCGTAAGAGGAAACTGCACTCAGAAGTATCGTCTACAAATGTAACACTATTTCATATAAATATAAAATAATGACTTTATCACACTTTAACATTCTTAAGATAGCCGCATGGATGGCGTATTTTGCGCGAATGAGGGCTAGAAGTGCTGAGTCAGTAAGGACGACATAGTACGCACATCACACCTCACAGTGACCTCTAGGCGCGAGTCCTTGAATTGTTGCGGGTCCTCTCCTTGCCTGTAGGCTTATGAGTACGGACCAAAAGAATTCGCGTTTTCTTTTACTCACAAGCTATAATTCCACCAGCTGTACGTTCGTGTCACTTTTCCAACTGGTCTTTAACTTATTTGACACCTCGTGTAAGTCGCTGAGCCACGTAATAAAAATGCAGACCCATCTCACTGTGTCAGCGAGCAGCTAACGAACAGCTGGTGTTTGCTTCAGTGCATATATATTCTTGGAGGCTAGCCTAAAGGTCAGTGAACTCGCGAATTTTTCCTGTCTCTATTTATAAGTAGAGGCCCCTTCTATTATTAGACAACAATTGCTTTAACACACCTTAGTCGACTCCAAGCCAGTGGTAAATAAGGAAACAAGCTGTGGGGATTACACATAATACAAACATGTACGGCTAGAAGCCAATGCATATTCGACTACGGCCAGTGCAGGTATAGTACTGACCAGTCTAGGCTGCTGCCAGATGAATACGCGAAATACTCGTGCCGCCAATTATGAGACATTCAGTGGTGACACTATCATGGCGTGGTACTAAAGATAAAGGTGGTGCCACGGCGGCCGAGTTGTCTTCCACCAAAGCGATCAGGGTTCGATTCCTGGCGGTGTCTGTCGCCGGATATCCGGGTGTAGGAATCACGCCGGACGATGTCGCTGACCAGCAGGTTTTCTCGGGGATCTCCCTTAACCCCACCCCTCTCATTCAGGCTCTTCTCCAACGTAGGACCTCGTTCCACGTCATATTTCAGGGTACGCAGATTGTCTACGGACTCTCACTCATAAAATATGCTTTCAGGGTGCACTACCCTGACCCTCAGGTTTCCTCCTTTTACGATATTTACATGTATGTTATATCTTAATATATAAAGTGAAGTGTCCTGACTCACTCACTCACTCATTAACGCACAGCCCAAATCGCTGGACCTAGAACCATGACATTTTGAAGGAAGCTTCCCCTTGCCCCGTAGGCACCTACTAAGAAAGAATTTTTCGAAATTCTATAATTAAGGGAGTGAAAAGAGATTAAAAGTGTTTTAAAAGAATCCTTGATATCTCATTAACCGGGAATGCTATCATAATTTTTTTTTGAATTCACAATATTGCCCAAAAAAATGCATATTCGCAAAATTTCCGATTTTGCGAAATTCAAAAATTAAGGGGGTGAAAAGCCGTAAAATGTGTTTTTCATTAATCCATGTTTTCTCCGAAACAATGTCAGTTAGTGAGGTGATTTTTTCTTTAAAATGACACTTAAGTAAATATCTAAAAAGAATGTTTACAATTTTTCGAAATTCGTTCTTGAAAGTTCTTAAAATAATAAAACGTGTTTTTTTTAATAAATCCCACTTATCTCGTAAACCAGTGGAAATATTGAAATGTTTTTTGTTTTAAAATAATTCTTACGAAAATATAAAAAAGTAATTCTAGGATTTTTCAAAATTTGTCCTTGAAAGCTGTTAAAAAAAATAAAATGTGATTTCAAATAATCATCTGTACCGCATATACCCGTTGAGATATCGAGATGATTTTTTGATAAGAATGTAGCTTATGTAAATATATACGAATCAAATTCAGGTTTTTATGAAATTCGGAAATTAAGTAGGTGAAAAGCAGTAAAATGTTACAGTCTCCCGAAAAAAAGAACTATCACGGAGGAATAATTCAACAGTCGTTTCTTTTTGGCAACCTACTCATAAATTAAACCTCTTTGGACTGTGGCCTGTACGTACGAAAGAATTATCATTGCATGCCTTTAACATTTACTCAGGTATTGTACAAAGTAAGGGGTGTGGGAGTGATGGGGTTATGGGTTCGTATCCCGTGCAAGACTTTGCGATGGGAATTACTATGACATCATACGAGCATATTGCGCGCGCTATTTACACTGAGCTAAGATAATTTATAGTTCACTGTTATTGAGTACGCTAGCTGTCTTCATCACATATTTTATCCAGAGTTGCTGTTTACATTACATAATTTCACGCGGGCAAAGCCGCAGCCGGCCGGCTAGTATTATATAAAGGTGTATTGTACACGTCTATACAATTTGAAAGGTTTTGCGTCGAGATTTTCATTCCTGAAAATGACCCATTTTCGCCATTCGCGGCCGGTAGAATATATTATTTAACGAGTAGCGGTAAGCTTGAAATCGGTACCCACGCTTGTAAAGTACTTTGAATACTATTCGTAACCAGACATGAATAATGTTCAATGAACAGTTTTCGAATAATTTTTTAACGACCGAAGTTATGCACACCACTCGGCAGCATGAGCAGACTTATACTTTAACTTTGTTGAATTAAATATCACTCCATGTGCCTACATGATGTCGGTTTACGAACAAGGTCTATGTACGACAGCAAGTTTCCAATCTGTAGTACAGTTATGTTGTAGGTTTTCTGAAGATGTTAAATTGTCTATTACTTATGGTTTATCTCTTGAAATGTTTTATACAGGATAGAGTTGTCAATAGGCCTACTTCATGCATTTACTTGTTTCCTACAATTCGGGAAAACATTTAGGGTCAGAGTTTAAAATGTTGTTCAAGCTGGTCGCCTACAAAATACTTCACGCAACTTGAGCGACCTGCTAATAGAGGCGACGGGGAAAGTGGTAAGTGAGCGAGAATCGACCTTAGTGACATGTGCATGGGCGCACTACGTCATGATAGTGGGCATTTTACAGTATCATTGGTTCAAAAAGTCCTTCTTGGTATGCAACCTAACATATCAGCCAATGGCAGAAGTCAGGTGAACACACAGTAATTTAGAGTCCAGCCTGCTGTCAGATAACATCCTAAAAATCGCAGGTCTACAGCGCTGAGTACGACTTCCCTTGGAAAAGATCCACGGTTCAGCACTGGCAATACAATAATTCCAGAGATGATGATTTATCGCGAGAAAACTTGACTATTTTCTGGGTTACAAAGTACGTTCAAAGGTACATAAAGATTACCGACTTTCACTTGTAGATTGAGCTGTAGCCGTAACTATTTGAGTAACCCAATAAGAATCCTGCTAGTGTAATGTGTGGTGTATGTTATTGGTAGAGACATGCAAAATTCGCGTTATTTTCTGATAGCTGACTAGACTCCAAATGACTATAGACTCGTTCGACGTCTCCCGCTGGCCGATATTGTCGTGACTTGCCGCGAAGAATGCTTACACGGTAGAGAAGTCAATCTCTGTAAAGACGTAACACACGTAAATTACTACACGTAAAAGTTCGAGGCCAATTGAATCGCAGATTATGCTCTGTTATGTATAGGAAAGTGAAGTTTAGTCTGCTACCAAATGATAACGCGAATTTTGCATGTCTCTAGTTATTGGTCTGCAGACAGCTACATTGTGTCAGACGTATATCATCCAATCATACATGTTGTAAGTGTTTTCAAGGACATGTTGGCACAAAACATACCATCATCTCTAACTGTAACTGGGACAAGAAAAATTTCGTAGGTAATCGTAACAGATTCAGTTTCGTACATGTTAGAATTAACTATCATATGTATACTCAAGCCTAGACCATTTGTTCATTAGTTGCTACTCAGTGGAACAACAGACAAAGAAAGAACAGACAGGGCTTTAGCATGCATAGGACAATGGATTCTAACATGAAAGTCATTGAATTCACGAACTATAACTAGGGCCATGAACATTTCGCACAGAAAACTTTGCCTCAGTTTGTTTCATTGCCTTACGTGCATATATAAAGAGTTCTGCTCCATGGTCAGTGATTACTGATTATTTGTAGAGCCAGGGATTTTTTTGAGAAGAAAATTCTGCAACAATTTGTTTCAATGCCTTATGTGCACATCTGTTTCTCTGCTTCACAGTCGAAGATTGGAAGTTTTTAACTTTTGGCGTCTTGGGGTTCTACCCACAAATCACGACGTGTGGTGTCGCAGTAACATTGTTCTGGTTGGTGCAGTCAAATGAGCCACGCCTCTGTCCTATTATATTCTGCCAGTAACCACGAGCCAGAGTTGAAGGTGTGCACGTAAGGCATTGAAACAAATTGTTGCAGAATTCTTTTCACCAAAAATCACTGGCTCTAATTATATGTTTAAACTACCACATGTATCGGAGTTCTACACGCAAATCATAGGCGTGTGGTGTTGCAGTAACCTTAGTGTGATTGGCTTACTCAAATAAATGACATCACTTCACAAAGACACGCTGCTAATAAACGTGAAGCAGAACTTCTGAAGTACATGTAAGACACTGAAACATACTGTGGCAAAATTCTTTTCGTAGAGAGCTCATGGCACTAAATACAGCACAGTTCAGCAACAAACGGACACCAGCCCGACTGGAGTCCTTAACTAACCCTTCGAAATACCGCACCACGAAAGTCGACGTTTTGCTTCTGTACTCGCGGGGCTTCTGCACATCTGGCTAGGATGGTATGCGACCCAAGTGGCGCAGACTCGTAAAGCCTTCTTCAGCTGTGTATTGCGTCGAGCCAACAACCAGAGACTGATGACGGATCGCCTCGGCCATCCAATCTCCTTCGTCCGTCCACATCACAGCAAGCCTCTCTAAATACATAACCTGGACCACCCACGGGCACTGGACGTCAATAAAAAGAGAAATAAAATTCACTACCTATTGGAAGCAACATTCTTAGTAGTGCATATTCCCCAGTCGTCGAAAATCGTCAAATAAACATACACTGTAAAAATTAAATTATTTGTAAATTTTTCGCACAGATGAAAAGGAGTATTCAGAAAGTACGTATGGTGAAATTACTTCCAATACATCGATGATATGGTTGCTATATATTTTTAAGAAGTAGTGAAATGGTTACTGGTAGTTATCAGAATTGTATGGTTAACAATGATGATCTATTATTTGATTTACAAGCTGAAAGGCATGTTTGAAATATCGTGAATGGGTTAACAACTTCCAACACATAGAGATACGGGTTTTTCGCGAAAAAAAATTGCCCCACTTTTGTTTTAGTGCCTTACGAGCACATATGCAATTCTGCTTCATGATTATTGGCAGCGTATCTATATGAAGAGCCGTATATAATTAGTCTGAGCCAATTACAATAAAGTCTCTGCAACACCTCACGGCTGTAACTTGCCGGTAGAATCCCAAGGCTTGAGAGAGTTAAAATATCTAATCACTGCACCAATCGCAACCAACGTTGGGCCAACGGTGAAAATTGGTCGGAACCGTTGGTACACGTAAATACAACGTTGGCCTAAAGTAGTATGCCAACAAAAATGTTTAAAAACATATTATTATTGCAATAAATCAGCAATAGTTTGAAAATAGTTATAATTAGAAACATGCGAAATTCGCGTTATCATTTGGTAGCAGACTAAACTTCGCTTTCCTGTACATAACAAAGAATAATCTGCAATTCAATTAGCCACGAACTTTTACATGTTGTCATTTACGGGTGTTGCGTCTTTACAGAGATTGGTCTCTCTACTTTGTAAGCATTCTCCGCGGCAAGTCTCGACAATATCGGCCAGCGGGAGACGTCGAACGAGTATATAGTCACTTGGAGTCTTAGTCAGCTGTCAGAAAATAACGCGAATTTCGCATGTCTCTAGTTATAGTAAATCAGGAAATGTATGAACACTATGGAAGATGAAAATTTTGTTATTTGAATTTTGTTGGTTGAATGTTGGCAGCAAGTTGGCAAACACACAGTTGAGGTTTGGTGTGTATAATTTCATTAGGCCAACAGTACAAAATAAACATTTTACACAAAGAGTTCGAGATAAGGTTTTTAATGTAGGAAATTACCCATCATTCAAGTTTGTGAAACGGTTGAGATGTTTTATTAAAATAATAAATTCAATATGATAATTATTTAGTTGGTTTAATGCTGGCTGAATGTTGTAAATCCAACTGTTAGTTACAGGTTGTACCAGTACGTTGGCCTTACATTGCATACTCCACATTATGCCAACCACAGAAAACCTAGAGTACGAAAGTAAGTTGAGCGTTGGTAGCCAGTTGGTAATCTTTGCAGTACACTGCGCTGGAAAACATGCGTAAATGTACAGTTGGCCCAACGTAGCACCAGTAGCAACCGACGTTGGGCCAAAGTTGAAAATTGGTTGGAGCCGTTGGCATTACGTTGTGTTGGAAAACACACATAAATCCAACTTTGGGGCAACGTAGAATCCCAGCAGATATTTTAGAAAATGTATTATTATTTCAAAGAATTAGCAACTTTCTGAATATAATTAGCCTATACTAAAGTAGAAAATATCTGAACATTTTGGAAGACCAAAGTATTGTTATTTAATTTTTGTGGATTTATTGTTGGCAACACGATGGTAAACATACTGTTGGAGTTTAGTAGGCTAACATTGCAAAACCAACATTTTACACAAAGACTTCAAAATAGTGTTTTACAGTACATCATAACCAATCATGCAAGTTGATAACATAATAATGTTACTTAGTATAAAAAAATTAATATTAGTAATTTTTGCTCTGTTGGTTACACGTTGGAACAATATTGGAAATCCAACTATTGGATAATAGGATGGTCCCAGTATGTTGGTCCAACGTTGCTGAGCGTTGGTAACAAGTTGGCAATCATACTGTTGGTGTTAAACATGTAATTTTACATTAAACCAACATTGCTCAAACAACACATATGTTTATAACGGTTACGTGAAAGTTATTTTCGGTAAATTTAGTCCTACACTGTGTAACCCACATTATGCCAACCACGGAAAGTCTTTTGTTTGGAAGTTGTCTGACGATGGCACCAAGTTTGTAAATAGACTCCCTCAGTGACACAAATTGCGTTTCTTTCTGAAAGCAACTCCATTAGATTATAACATGCAAGACAATATTAAAGACCGTATTTTTGTAAATTTTAATTTCTTGGTTAAACATTACGATTAAACGTCGGACCTCGGGTATGTACACGTATAAAGTTCTTTGAATGCTATTCCAAAGCCGAAATAATTTATGCACACTCAGCAAATAAACTTCTATCAGCCCAAGATATGCACGCCGTTCGTCGGCCCGGGCAGGCAGTTACCTTAATATTGAGACGGTTAGTCTGCCTGGCCCCCCAAAAAAGAACGTTTAAAAGCAGCGGCAAAAAATCAATGGCAGACCATCGTCGGTTGTTTTCCGAGGCGCGTACTTTTCGACCCGATAGAGCGAGTGCCGACTAAACAACCTTCTGATTCGGATCTGAGACCGCAGGCCCTGTCATTACCCGGCTGTACTGAGGCCGTCCATTACCTTACCAACTGTTTCTTGACGAGGAAGTTCCGGGAACCAGGTTTCGGCGCGTCAGAGTGTTGAACTCTCCACTGCTACCAACGCCAAGGGATTTTGCTTACATAAGCCTATACAATGTTCACGTATACAATAATTTTACATTTAACTAACTCGTACTATCGTTTTTATTTTACCACACCTGTCATGAATAGGTTTTTACGGAGAGAAATTTGCACAACTTTGTTTCAGTACCGAATGTGTCCATCCACAGCTCTGCTTCAAGTTTACTACGACGCCATGCCAAATATATCTTAAAAGTACAATATGGAAAACTACAGCTTTTTAGCATTGTTAAAGTGCAAGACGTTTTATCATCGCGTAAACTGGAAACGCTAGCAAAATTCACATTCTTGTGTCTCTATTTCCAGTTGTGGACATACATTTGCTGACAACGTTTTTCTTAGGGCAATGGTATGAGGTATTTACGAATATTTTTAATTTAATAATTTTTACTTATCAAAATTATAACTAAAAGAGTATGGCTATATTCTGAAATCTAGATAATATCGCAGGATAAATAATGCTAACAGAAGTGACAAAAGTGAGTTTTCTTTTCATTGTTTTTGTCGTACCAGCTCTCAGGGCGTACAGACACGTAAACAGTGCCAAGTGGATTTGAGTTATTTTGTATTAATTCACTTATATTGCTTGAGGCATTGCAATTAGTTTTAATATTAATTATTTATTTAGAAATGCTAAACGTAATGATCTAGAGGTGAATGTTAGAAAATAACTTCTATCAACTACGTAAACATATTTTTAACTGTTGTTATTGAACCAGCTCTCGGAGCGACGAAGCGAACAGGCGTGTGATCAATGCCAATAACTACTACAATGTAGTTCAAATTTATGTGTGTATACATATATATATATATTTATTTATTTACAGCAATTTGTTAATTGTGACATTATTTACGAGTCAACTTCTGCACAAAAATAAGTCCTACTAAATTCAGTGCAACCAAACATCAACCAACTCAAGACACCATGATAATCCACAGAGTGAACGAGCACGATAAAAACCACTTTTTGTCGCTTTTGATAGTACTTATTTATTCTGTGCACGGTCCTATAATTACAGGTCTGGACACTCACCTATCTACCAGTGCTATTGTGTTGACACCTATATGACTGAAAGCGCCACTAGCAATGAAGTGTTGTTTTAACATTGCTGTATAGCGCCGTACTAGCAGTTTTCCTGACAGCTTCAACACGAGCTTGACAACATTCTCGGTAACTTGGTGAACTACAGCCAAACAACAAGAGGGTCAAGTTTCCAGACAAGTGTCCTTACGTGTTCTTCTACGGCCGTGCCCGTAGTATATCCTGTACGCATAAATACATAATCAGCATTAAAAAGTCATATCACGTTTTTAAAACTGTCTAAAAAAGAATTTTCTCCTATGAAGAGACTTGTAAGATTTCAAACGATAAAAACTTGCATGATTTTTTCTTATAAAAGCAAGCGAAATTTGTACTGACCAAGCATGACAAGAATGTGAGTTAATATTGCATTGTCATAAATTTCTGAGATATTTTTGAAGTGTCAAGCATTTAGATCACTTAATAATTAATTTATAATCTACTAGCCGACCAGCTGCGGCGTTGCCTCCGTGAAATTATGTAATGTAAACAGTAACCCTGGATAAAATATGTGATGAAGGCAGCTAGCGTACTCAGTAAGAGTGAACTACAAATTGTCTTAGCTCAGTGTAAAGAGCGTGGGCAATATGCTCGTATGATGTCGTAGTAATTCCCATCGCAAAGTCTTGCACGGGATACGAACCCGTAACCTCACCCCTCCCACACCACAAACTTTACACAATACCTGAGTGAATGATTAAAGGCAGGCCGTGATAACTCTTTCGTGTGTATAGTCTACTGTCCAAAGAGGTTTAATTTATGGGTAGGTTGGCAAAAAGAAACGACTGTTGAATAATTCCTCCGTGATAGTTATTTTTTTTTTTTTGCGGGAGACTGTAACATTTTACTGCTTTTCACCTACTTAATTTTCGAATTTCATAAAATCCTGACTTTGATTTGTAAATATTTACATAAGCTTCATTCTTATAAAAATCATCTCGATATCTCAACAGGTATAAGCGGTACAGATGATTATTTGAAATCACATTTTATTTTTTAACAGCTTTCAAGGACGAATTTTGAAAAATAATATTATTTTTTTACGTTTACGTAAAATTAATCTTAAACAAAAAGCACTTCAATATTTCCACTGGTTTAGGAGATAAGTGGGATTACTATTAAAAACACGTTATATTTTTTAAGAGTTTTCAAGGACGAATTTCGAAAAATTTTAAAAATAGTATTTACATATTTACCTAAGCAAATTTTCTTTAAAAAAAGTCACCTTACTATCTGAAATGTTTTAGGAGAAATCACGGATTAATGAAAAACACATTTTATGGCTTTTCACCCCCTCAATTCTCAAATTTCGCAAAATCGAAAAATTTGCGAATATGCATTTCTTTGGGCAATATTATGAATTCACAAATGTATGATAGCATTCCCGGTTATTGAGATATCAACGATTCTTTTAAAACACATTTCACCCCTTTTCACCCTCTTTAATTATCGAATTTCGAATAATTCTTTTTTAGTTGGTTTCTACGGGGTAAGTAGAAGCTTCCCTCAAAATTTCATGGTTATAGGTCCAGCGGATTAGACTGTGCTTTGATGAGTGAGTGAGTGAGTGAGTGAGTCAGGACACTTCATTTTATGTATTAAGATTGAAAAATTTTTACCGAGCCGATAATCAGACGAGAAAGCGAGTTAATAAAAACTTGGTAAAACAATCATGATCTAGGTTTTTGTAGCACTCATGGATAAAACGTTTAAGATCTGAAAAATTCCCTTATTAAATTCAAAACAGGACAGTTAAGTGGGTTACCAAGTAACTTATTTAATTAAAGCAAAATTTCTGACTGACAAACATACAAATCATATTAAATCTGTGTTAACGAATTTCAATCACCACACTAAATGGTATTACTAGGCAAAAAATAGGATACAGTGCAGACTTCTTTATTAAGGGCCTCGCCTACGACATTTTTGAAATGTGTTGCAGTGTATTCGTTAATACGTTATTTTTTTACGGAGACTAGGCCACACATGCCCAATGTGTCTATGTACGAAAAAAAAAAATACACTTCTAACGATGACTGAAGAGTCGTTCCAAAGCTTTACTTCGATTAGAAAAATCATTTCGAAGCTCAAATTGGCTAAGAACAGCTTTTTCAACCCGTTACTACTGAAAAACTACTCATGGGGTTCGTGTGAAACTACTCTAGAATTAGCAATGGACTTTTTGCCAATAAAAAATGGGGTCACTACTGAAAGTGTCAGTCAGGCGAGTGATCTACGATACCACTGCACGCCATTTTATAGTCTTGCGGTAGAGGCGATACCGCACCAGATAAGCCGGTCAACATCGCCCTTGGCGCCGTGCCTCACTCACACTAACACACGGCCAGTAGGCGGTCTTCTTAACAAATACAGTCGAAGAAGAATGTACGCCAGCCCTCAAAACACTTATGCGGCGTGACCATGGCCAGGATGGTTGTATAACAACAAATACAATTCGTGTCAGTACACTTGTTAAATCGTTTCAAAGCTTACAAAGAGAAAGACAGCCATTGCAACGGGCAGTGATTTTTTTTCACACGTTGATTCCAAAAGTTCTCTGTTTGTCGCGCACCACGTACTGTACATTGTCCGCTAACCTATACGTACTGTTTCCACAGAAACGGCATGTGAGATACGGAAAGCTGGGGTTTAGGCAACCTGCACTACCGCTTTGCGTGACATGAGAACTAACAACCTGGCTAAATCTTCTTGTGTTAACACCAACAAATGATGCGTTATTTGTAAATGGTAATAGTAACTGAAGACGCTGTATTTCTGTCAGAACTCAGCAACGCGATACAGAGGTTTTGAAAACTGTGACGACGCCCGGGAGTTTTACAGTGGTTTTGAAAGTATATTTTTAAACCTGCATAATTTTCATAGCGAGGAATTCATGTATTCATAACCCCCTTCCCCTCAATGCCAACGTTTTTACATCGTATTTTGGATAAAATTAAAATCTTTTTTATCACCAATTCGGTGATCAAACCAAGCAAAAATCATGAAATATAATACTTTTTCGAAGGAATGGTGCATTATTTTGCTTAAGGCCTACATAGAATTATGCATCGTATGACTGCTGAAAGTCTTCAATTTTTTTTTCAAGGCATTCCTTAAAAAAAAAAGGTTTTCTTTTTGCATGAATGTGAAAAAAAAAACCAATCATGGCGTTAAGGTAAACGCCTGCCCAGACTGACAAACTATTTGCAGAGATTCGGCCGTTACAATTTTATTCGAAAACTGCTCGGCATGAGTAGTTTACTAGATTTGGTTCCTTGGACCTACTCCAATGCGTAATGAATGATTGTCAAGAAAACCAAACAAATAATAGAACAACGCAAATGAGTAGTGTCTGCTTTAGTCAACGGCACACATACACCACATGAATAAAAAAAATTGAATCGGATGAAATAAAACAATGAACAAACAGATAACAAATGAAAATAATAAACATTAAAAAATCAAAACAATAAGTTAACATGCGACACATCGATGAGACGAAACAAAAACACAGTAGATATCAGACACGAATAGAAAAATAACACAACAGGACTATGAGACGAAAAAAAAAAAAACACAACCGATATCAGACACAATCAGAAAAAACAACAAACGACACAACGATGATACGAAACAAAACACAGTAGTTTTCCAGACAGACAGGATAACGATGTTTCGGGAACTGGAACATGTTACCATCATCAGGTAGACACACAGCGTTCAGGAACACGAGTGCAACTCGTCTTTCTTCCTTGTTTTTTTTTTTACCCGATTACATTTTTTGGGATTCATGTTGTGTATGTGTCCCTTTGACTAAAACATACTCTGTTTATTTATGTTTTTTATTATATATTTAGATTTCTTGGACACTCATTCACTTCGCAATGGAGTTAGTCCAGGTAACTTAATCTAGTCGTGCAATCCCATTGCATAGTTCTTTCAAAGCTCGTATTAGTAGTATATTACAATATCTCTGGTGCTCGACCTTCTTGGTCAGTGATTGGATGTTTTAACTATCAGCGTATCAGGGTTCAATCCGTACATCACAGACATGTGGTGACGCAGTTAACATTGTTCTGGTTGACAAAGTCAAGCTAGAGACCTCTCTGCTGAAATGGAAGCTGCGAATACCCATGATGCAAATCTGCAGGCTTGCACGAAATACATTGAAACAAGAGGATGCAAAAACCTTCTCGCGAAAACTTCTGGTTCCAAGTGATGGTATGCCACCGTGCATGTCGTGTACGAAATCACGTATACTCCATTAGACATAACTTCAATACGTTTCGTCATTTTCGAGGGCACGTTCGTATTTTATGAATGTCTTTCTCAATTGAAAATCAAATTTAGTTTACTTACGGTAAACATGTCAAATTATTTTCTTTCTGAAAGTGTTACATGACTTTGTGTTGACCATTTGACTCGTAAACAGCTAAGTGTACTCAAAAATGTTCAAATTAATTTAAGTTTGCAAAGTCTCGTTTTAGACAGTACTTCGTTCATGAGGGGATTACGGGAACTTTCCAGACTTCCATAAAATAGTGATGTGCGAACCACACCAAGAATCATTACGTTATCTCCGCTCAAAACGTTTAGAGAAAATATACGTTGGAAGCGGGATTCCCACATTGAATGTGAGTTGATGTACGCCCACAAATGCTCGGCGTGGGAAGTTGAAGACAACCTCCTTCGTGACGGATACTTTGTCGATGAATAACACAGTGGCGCAGAAACCTGGTGGTCATGAAATATGGCCTTGGAACTACTCACAACAGCAAGTGAGAAGGGCGTACATGAGAAGAAGCAAGTACCGCGGTGGCCGAGTAGTCAGGCACCCCACTTCCCAACTTGAAAATCCGGGTTTGATCCCCGGCGGGGAATCCATGTGGGAACCGTGCCGGGCGATCTCGCTGACCGGCGGGTTTTCTCGGGGATCTTCCGTTTCGTCCGCCCTTCTCGTTCCGGCGGTTATCCATCGCAGGGCTTCATTTCATGTCAAATTTCCTACTGGCTCTCACTCGTAAAATCTGCATTCGAGGTGCGATTCCCTTGTCCTCGGATATCCTTTTCATGTGATATTTATTTGTGTGATAAAAGTGCCTGCACTAGCTTGCTGTAGGTCTTACGGGATAAAATGAGCACTAAATATTTAACCTTTGAAAAATATCACTAACAATTACTGCACATAAATTAACATTAACTATAGCGACTTTAATACTAGTGTGGTTGGGAGCGATATTGGGACTACGCAATATAGCGCCGTGTATTTTCCTACATAAATACAAAAACAAAATCAACTGAAATAGACGTAATTGTATTTTATGCAATTAATAAACGTATTTGTCATCAAATTGTACAGATTCCCATTGACAGCAACATTTATCTTACACGCTCAAACATCAAGTGACGTGTCCAGAGAGGTTAGACATTTCCCGTCGCTTCCCGTTATGCGCGGAAAGATAAGAATTTGCTGAAAAAAGAACTTTATCAGGGCATTTTCGAGTGCTTATTTTAACCCGAACTGCCTTTTTGAGTGATGTGAGTAAAGAGATAAATGTTTTGTTCTCAAGAATATTGATGATATTTCTGTATTTAATTTTTAAAGCTTTACATAATTGCACATAAAAATTTACTAACGCATTTTGAATTACGTTTTTTTTTTGTATTTTAATTTATTTAAATTCATTCCCCTGGATAACATTTCATAAAACGACTGCAAAAACCAAAGTATTTAAGTGATATGTCTTTATTATTTTGGTACTTACGGAGCTGGACGCTAGCAATGAGCTATACGAAATCAAGTGAGAAAGGTTTTCTCCTGCAATTACTTCAAAATAATTATATATTAATTCCCCCTCCCCCCCCAAAATAAAATTTAGTTACAAAAACCGTTTTATTTTTGTCAACTACCGAGCGAGGTGACGCAAATGAAACACGTTGGACTCGCATTCGTGAGGACCCGGGTTCGATCCCTGGATACAGCCATTTTTATTTTGTTTTACCATGGTTTCTCGAAATAGCTCGAAGCGAATGCTGGGATGGTTAAGGTAACAAAGACCACGGCCAACTCTAATGACCTCGCTGTCGACAAGACGTAAAGTCCACTTACCTTACCTCGCGCAACTACGGACACGCGAACTCAGCGAGATAAGTAGCTCAAGTTATTAAGTAAAGCGTTTGTTTAAATTCTCTTATTCACTTATTAGGATGTGCGGTAAGCGGGCGTAAGATAATTTTCTTTCTCGAACATTAGTCGTTTTGCTCTATGTGAAGGATATAACACGAAAATAAGTTAATGGCGAATTAATATGTCCGAAGCTTTCCTCAACTCCGTCCACAATTAACCCCCGTATCTGCAGTACAAAAATACTACCCTAGGTAATAATAAAGAACACGCAATGTGTGTGTGGTACGTCTAGTTCATTTATCAAGGGCACGGCTACAGTAATTTTCAATACAATGTTTTTATTTTTTATTTGTACCAGATATTTGATTCTTATTTTAGACAAAAAGATGATTTAGTTTTCTTCTTATGAATTTTTCTTATCTCTCATAGTTCTCGCGCAATGGCTTGTGAAAGTTAAAACTTACATGTTTCGTTTTAAGGACTACACTAAAACCAACTGACCTACAAAATTGGAAGAAAAAAAAAAGTTTATATTGGATTAAGAGGTCGTTGGCTATAATTTCACATACATAAAAACAGAAAAAAATTTGTATTTAAATAAAAATGTTGAAATTTAAAACAAAAATTTTAAAAATTCAATATTTTTTTTCTAAACACAAAAATATTTTATTTTGGGGTTTAACATATCTGAACTTGTAGCCTACAGCATCGTTATTCAGTGTGATATTTTCAGATTGGTAAGTTAGTTGGTTTTAATGTTTTCCTTAAAATGGAAACATACAAATTTTGGCTCTAACCAGCCATTACGTAAAAACTACGGGAGAAAAAAAATTTATAAGAGTCAAATTTAGTCACATTTTGTGTCTAAAGCGTGAAAAAAATATCAGGTTCAGATATAAGATTTAAAATATGGTGAATAAAATTGCTGCATACCGCGCTTCTAACACCCTAGCACTGGCAACTTTGATAGCTTAGCTTTAACGTATAGGACTCCTCAGTAACTAACGCCCTGTTTTAAATGTTTGATGGTAACCATGACCTCCAATACAACTGAGATGTCGCACTAATGTCATCAGTTGAAATTCTTTCATCCCAGCTTATATGTTACCAGTTTGGGGGAACTCTCATATTGGCAAAACTAGTCGACAGAAGTGGCCAACATGTAGGCCTAAGTTGAAAAAAATTCAGGGGTACTATAAAAGTTAATAACTATTGCGTTTGTATAAATCTGAATATGTTTCAAAATTTTTGCGACTTATCTGGTTTGTACTTTAAAAACTACGAATTTTCATTTATTTTCCGTGCCGCTTCGGTTTGTCTCAGCTGACTTCGATTCCTCTCGGGCCACTTCGGCTCGTCCCCGCTTGGCTCTGTTCGGCTCTCGGCCGCGTGGTTTTAGAAAAAATTAAAATTAATACATGCATTACCTACAGCATATTTTAGCGATGTTAACTGCAAGGGCCGTTTAAAGTCTCTGCACTCAGTAATTTTATTTCATGTGACATCTCCGGTAAATGTACCGTATTCTAAAACATTGCAGTGAAAACATTTTATTAGGTTTTACGTCAATGTAACACAGTTTAAAATTTTAAAATTTTCGAACACGGAATGTTTATTTTTTGTTTAATAATGTATCACGGACCAATACAACGGGACAACAGCACATACTAAGTAAACGTCTTAGCTTTCAACAGTCTAAAATACAACCTAATGCAGCAGGGTCACAAAACTTGTCCAGGTTGTCAGACGACACGGCTTGCAAGACAGAAGTGCAATCTGCATATCTTCCAGGCGCACATTTAAGAGAATGCCTTGCAGGGTGTATGAGGTTTGTAGAGAACCGTGCGTGATTTCAACATATCTATATATTGAAGTAATTCACACATACAATGTGTGTCTTTGCTTTTAAAAGTATCGCACGTCTATTATAAACGTGCTCTTGGAACACATTGAAATAGCTTAAAAAAATAAAACGCTTATTTTGTTTAAAACTGCTGAATGTAGAAACATATGAATATTACTCGTAAAACATAAAACTAATAAACTTATTTTTACTTTGTGCCAAACTTTAAACATAAAACAAGCTGGCCTTTCACTGTTCTACATAAAATAAACAATACGAAAACATTTTGCGCCATTTTACTGCTGATTGCATAAAGGCAGTGTTATTCTTGACAACCGTACAATTGCTTTACTCATTTCTACCCTTTCTATAACCTCCAAAATGAGAAAGACATACGTGAGGACTTCTTTCAATTTTGTTTTTCCAGCAGGCGTGTGATTTCCTAGAAAATTTCAGGATAGGTGGATACATTTACGGTGAGAGGTATAAAAATTTCGCTTGCTCATTACTCTTTATTAAAACTTTATTTAAAAAAAAGCTAAGCGTAAGTTAAAAATTTAAAACATTAAAAATGTGAAGTTTTAGGCAAAGAATGTTAACATCAGAAACAATAATATTTACGAAATGTAGCAAAAAAATCCCCCTTTTGTTTTAATTATTAACTTTTTTTATGTCTCTAACATACTACAGGCAGAAAACTGTGCGTTAAATATTACAAAACCCTGGCAAAAATTAATATCTGAATAAGTGATCTAGAATACTGATGTGTTAAGAGTTTTAATTAGGAACGAATTGTTATGAATAAGTTAATCTGACCATATAACGGGATATACCTTAATGTCTTGATAAACCACTTTGCGGGCTTTAGAGAACTAGGAAGTATCTGTACACCGACTTCACTACGCTATAGGCTACCACCAGAGAGCAGGCATGTAAAGTTTCGACAATAAGCGACCAATATATGATATATAAGATCACAGTTACTTGTTTAACATATTTATGATAATGTCTTTGAATGTTTCATGCAATGGTACAGAATGACAAGCTGTATTATTGTGGACATACGCAATTGCAATATTCTGTCGTCCCAGAAATATTAGAAAGAGACTAAGAAAGACAAACAACGAAATACGAAAAAGAGAAAACAAGCCGAGTTGGCTGTAGTCAACATATCCATAAACCAAAACAGTTTTCACTTTTACTTCACCTGAAGACGGGAGCAGATGTCAGCTCCCGAAACGTCGTGAAAAGTAGATCTTTGGAAATCTACTGTGTTCTTTTGTGTCTTCATCGTTGTGTGTTGTCTGTGACGTAGTTGTCGTTATCCTGTCTTGTGTCTATTATTGTATTCGTTCCAGTATTGTCTGTGCTGTCATAATTGTGGTGACCTGAGTTCTACACATTACTTTTGTTTTGTATTTCGACTTTTATTTTTTGTTGTTTATTATTATTATTATTAGCTTTTGTCCTTTATTTGTAGTTGACTAATTCCTTATGGAATCGTCCATGTTCTGTTGTTTTGGTTTATGGATGTGTTGACAACAGCCAACTCGGCTTGTTTTCTCTTTTTCGTATTTCGTTGTTTGTCTTTCTTAGTCTCTTTACAAGATTTGTGGGACGACATAATATCGCAGTGGCGTATGTCCACAATAATACAGCTTGCCATATTTATGATACTGCAGGTCGAAGAATTAGTATCCCGAAGTGGGGTAGGTTTATTTATACTCTAATAAATGCTCAGCTGTGTGTTCTGAAATCAAGCTGTACAACTATTTACTAAAATATTAAGCTACCCATTTTAACACGGCATAATTTAGCATTTGAGTCTCCTGTTAGGTTGCATTCACACGAGCCTTTTTTTTGTGGTCGAGTCTGACTACAGAAAGTGGTCGGCATATGATTTTCGCTGCAACTTCATCACTGTCACTTGCATTTAGCATTACAGTCGGTTTGGGACACGCATAAACAACATGCCGACCACTTTCTGCAGTCAGACTCGACCACAAAAAAAATCTCTCGCGTGTAAGCAGACTTATAGACGCTTTAGGTTAGAGAGAGCACTGCTAAAATTTTCTTTCATCTACTTTGTAATCATCGTTAAGATTTTTAACATGAAAACTTCCCTGAAACTTAAGACCAGAGTAAATGTTTCGTCATTCTTAAGTGTTAACGTCTTTGGCGCCATTAAAATACAGTTATTAGATAATATAGGTAGAGGTACGTAAATTTCGCAGATACATTCCATGTCAGGTTGAACGCCAAAAATGTATACTTCACTATCACGTCTGTGATTAGTTGGCAGCTGTCACGAAACACATTTGACCACTGCAAGCCAGTAGTAAATAAGGAAATAATTCATAGAGCTATCGCGTGCTACCAGCTTGTACGGTTATAAGCCAATTAATAATTGACTGTGTCCAATGCGTGTACAGGACTGAGAAATCTAGGCTGCTGCCACATGAATCCGCGAAATTGACGTACCTCTAAATATAGGTGTTGGGGAGTACTCAGATTAAAGTATGCTCAGAAATGATGTTTTATCACGGAAAAACTTGAACAATTTGCTGGATTTCAATGTACGTTCAGCCTACCAGAAGATTACTGGCTTTCGCTTGCACGTGAAGTTGTTACCAAATTTGATAGAACCAATAAGAATACCTCTATTGTTAGGGTCCTGTATCTTTGCGAAAAGTTTTTTGCAGTACTTTGTTTCAGTGCCTTACGTGCCTGCCTGCATCTCTGCTTTGTGGTTAGTGATTTGCTGCTGTAACGCCCAGCGTGTGGAGGTTAAACCCGCAAATCACAGACGTGTTGTGTCACAATTATCAATGTACTGATTGGCACAGTAAAATGAATAATAACTCTGTTCATAAACACTTTGCCAATAATCATGAAGTTGAGTTGCAGGTGTGCACGAATGACAATGAAACATAGTGGGGGGAAAAATATTTTCGTGAAAACTACCGGGCCCTAGCTATTGTTATTTTTTACGTATGTTATTGGTCTGCAGACAGCTACGTTGTGTCAGATAACATCACCGAATCATACGTGTTGCAATTAACTACAGTTTTTTCAAGGGTATGTTGGAACAAAGCATTTCCGCGATAATCGATCACTGGAGACATGCAAAATTCGCGTTATTTTCTGACAGCTGACTAAACTCCAAGTGACTATAGGCTCGTTCGACGTCTCCCGCTGGCCGATATTGTCGCGACTTGACACGGAGTACGCTTACACGGTAGAAAGGCCAATCTCTGTAAATGCGTAACATACGTAAATGACAACACATAAGAGTTCGTGGCCAATTGAATCGCAGATAATGCTCTGTTATGTAAAGGCAATTGAAGTTTAGTCTGTTACCAAATGATAACGCGAATTTTGCATGTCTCTATCGATCACCTCTTAACTATTGTCTCTGTGCTGATTCAACGCAGCGACAGCTCTCAAGTGGCCACCACACACCGTACGATGTGCATACCATGCAACGGAACGCAAATCAAACAAATGCACTCTTGGTTGAGGAAAACTTTCATACTTCCCCTCCTTACGTGTGCACGTTTCCTCCTCCCCCCAGCGTCCTTGCCACTCTCCTCCCATCCGGGGCTTTAATTCATTTGACCACACGTCCGCGGCAGCGGAGCCCCGCGCGCTGAAGAAGAAAACAGCCCGGGCGATAAATAACGACCTCGCACTGTGGCATTAGGGCGCGTATTTCACGTGAATGTCCGCAGATTATAGACCGTGTGCGCATTGTATCGCTTGCTCCCTCCTCCCTCCCTCCTGCGCTGAGCAATGATAGCGCCAAGCTGCGGACAGGATTGCAGCCGGCCAGGGTTGGTCACCTAGGAGGGTTGAAGCGGGAGAGGGAAGTGTGTTAGTTATGGAACCGGATCCCGTAGGTCTCGAGCTACGGTCCCGACCTTCGCTTCTCACCGCGTTCGTCACGAAGCAGTGTTGCCGGACGTACGAGAATTCTCGTACGTGTAACAAGATTTTCGGAGCTGTGTACTAGGCACGATATATCGTACACTTAAGTACTCTAATTTCAAGAATTAGTGTCACTGCCTTAAAAATTACAGAAAGGGACGTATTTCGATGTTATGAGCAAAGTCTAGTTGTCTTAGAGAGTGGAAGACAGCTATATCGTGGTAATTCCATATATTGTGATGATTCTTTACACAGAAAAGAGGAAATATGATTCTGGACTATCCTTAGGGCCAAATGTGTAAAACTAAAATATCTTATCTTTTTTAACAAAAATAATTAATTGAGGAGGTTTCCAGACGACAAGTACATAAAACCATTTGCCCATTTTTGGGAAATTGTTTAAATATAACCACAATATTGTGTAGTATGTTCCCCTGTTAACGTAAGCTAACAATACTGGTCCAAAGTCGTTACAGAAGAACTATACTAATGGCTGCTCGTTTGTTATATGACGAAACTGAACGCTGACGTATTGTAGGCGAATATAGGGAATTATATACTTTAGTGAGCATAGGAAGAACGATTATTTTTTTTCAACAAATTAAATCTTTGGTACTATACAACGCATGTTACTGGCTGCAATATGGCGCCGTTCAATATGGTGACAAACATAGATATACCGTCAGCATTGGTCATGCACCTGTACAGTTCAGCAGATTATTTTATCTGAAATTAAACATCCGTGCACACCAATATCTATGCATTTAAATATATTTTGTTTCTTATTTTATTGAAGGCTCACCGTTAATGACACCATTAAAATATGATTAAGTACAGCCTGGTCAGCTTATGTAACCAACTTCATATGTACTGATGAAATACAACATATAACAAAATATACTGAAACCTCAATACCTCAAAACACCATACTTGCGTATATGCCCTACTTTTATAAAAATTGGTCACTTACTTCAACTGTGATATTTGTGTGCACAGGCATTTTTGTGCTTTTAAGGCAAACTTAAAGTGAAGATAATGATGTGCAGGACAGTTTAACCATAGTACAAGCATTGTTTCGCCTTCTTGCGAAACTCCTACATTTACAATGTGGCAACGCTGCACGATAGTATCAATAACCCCACGAGAGAGAGAACAGACAACCTGCTTGCCTTTCCTCAACAAAACGACCTTGGGTATCCGTGAACAGGGGTGCATGGGGAACTCGGAATCGAAAATTGTGCAAATACACGAAATATTTAGTAATTTTGCTGCCAACATACGCTTTATAGAACTACTTTTCTCATCTCTTATACCAAGAGTGTTAACTTGGAGTTAACAATCTGCGCTGATAAGTATGGTGGTAGAATACTCCCAAGAGATTAACGATGGTATAGGTTGACAGCCAGATAGCTATCTCTAGTTTATCCTCCATGTTCGTACAACTGGTCCTAAAATGTGTTGCAGGAAGATTGGACGTCGGGAAGTACTCCAGCTAAGTGACATGTAAAGTTTCAAATAGTTATACTAAAACCCAGACTTCAGCCTCTCACATACATAACAAACGTATTAGCCTACATTAATTTTAACTTTTGGATACCCTGACAGAGGGAGTCGTCTTTCTGCTTGACAGGACTGAGTTACTGCCGTGGAAATTTTAAATTTCAATTTATTTATACATGTAGTGGAGATGTTTTCAGTTCTTATTTTTATTCAAAACGTTTTAGTGGATGGAGTGGCATCCACCGTACATCGCCAGGATAGTCATGTGAAGCATGATTATCTTCGAACTGCGCATGCGCATAGATGTTTTTTTACGCAAATCGCCATATTGTGGCTGGCATAAGAACAGCAGTACGCAATGCAATGTAGTGCTGTACGACTGTACGCACCAAAAATGTAAACATGAAACTATTGTTTTACGTAATCAGTAATTAAGAACAGTTCCAGGCGTGACAGCACAGTTTCCAAATTCTAGGGATATGACACGTTACCTCGTACTAAATGGATATACATTATAAACTTGATGAAAGTAAATTAAAGTTCCTTACCTGTGAAAAGTTAATCCTCCGCAATTGCCGAATCTGTCAGTGCAGCCGAAAGCAGCACAAGCTTTCATCATAATTGTGTATTTAAAGAAAAACTAAAACAGTTCAATTCAACTCACTGTTAAGTGCGTACGTTTTTGCCACTGCTGCGTCGTCTGCTGGAGGCCTCATATTTGCTCAAACCATAGACAAAGAAGGTATTACTAGATCTGTATCTCTCATGTTGATTTCTTTGACCGAGTAAGTCCTGCGATTGCAGCACTGCTAGCAGCTGGCCCCTGAAATTAACAATACGGCAACGGACGTGGCGTGTAATTTGAATTTGAATCATTCGGAAAGGCGGGAAATTTGAATTTGTGTTTTACAATTTTTTCCTATTTGAAATTTTTTATGAACTAGTCAAGTTGCAAAGTGAAAAATAGAAATTTGTAAAATTAGTAGTTAGTAAACTGTTATTTGTATTCATGTATTTGTTAACCATAGACTTCAAAAAAGTTTTATTTGCTACTACAGTATTACACAAAAAGTGATGAAAGAAAATTTCAATTTACGTATACACATTATATATATTACATATGTATGTATATTATATTTGTATATAGATACATAGTACAAACACTAACATGTGTATGTAAATTGAGTTTTTTTCTTTAAACACTTTTCTAACGCAATTCCATAGTAACATAAAATGTTTTTTGGAGTCTGTAGTTAATAAACTGTATTGCATGAATACAAAAAAAAACAGTTTAATAACTACTAATTTTACAAATTTTTATTTTTCACTTTGCAACTTGAGTAGTTCATAAAGAATGTCAAACAGAAAAAAATTGTAAAACACGAATTCAAATTATGTGTGTATATATATATATATATATATATATATATATATATATATATATATATATATATATATATATATATATATATATATATATATATATACACACAAATACATACATTATCTACTTGCGTTTGAAGTACCATACTTACTTATGATGTGATTAATTTGTATATGTATACACATGTACACACACACAAGCATGCGTAAACAATTAGACTGGTTCACAATTTGGACTGACATAGTACTATTTTTAACCACCTGTACATACTTGATGAGTCTTCTCTAGAGTCAAAAATATTGTGTCTCAGGGAGAGCTGAAATTTAACTTCGGTGGTTTAAGTAGCATTCCAAGGGTACTTTACTTCCATCCATAAAGTAAATAGTGTGAGTTTACTCAAATAACACTTGACTAACTTTTAGTGAACTAATAGACTGCTAGTAATGTGACCAAGTAACTTTTCTAACTCCAGGAAGTTCTTTACATAACCACATATGAACAACAAGTGAACAGCTCAGAAGTGACAACTACTACATTCTAACCTGTCATGTGAAATAACAATTGACATTTTTCCTCATTTCTATGAAGCCAATCAACATAAATAGCACAGCGTTCTATGGCAGAGAACTCTGCTAAAAAAAAGTAAATGTTACCTCTAACAGTAGTGTATACCATCAACAGTTTTGGTGTTAGATAGGCTTATTAATTTTTATGTACACCCTGACATTTTGGTGTTGATACTACATAATGCAAAATGTAAATTTAATCAACAGTGCAGTTGAACATTTTTTAAAACTATTTCTTATAGTACATTGTGCAGCAAACTCTAGATCCACAAGATGAGGCTGAAAAAAAAAAACTATTTCTGATGCAACAATTTCTTAAGTTTATTCATTCAAATTAAAATACAGGTATCCTTATAAATATGTTAATAAACAAACTAGAACCGAAGCAAAACAAATTTACTTCCTCTCTCGTGATACATTTACTAATATGTAGAGTTGCAACAAGACTTGGATCGGCTTCTGCTAAAATGCTGAACACATCAAAACTGAACTCCAAATTCATAATTAAAAAGGGTAAATGTTTATTACTAAGATCTTGAGATTACAACAGAAATATTTTAATTAATGATCCACCAAACACTGGGAATGTGCTGCAGCATACACGTGTTTAGTTAAAACTGTGTCACATAGCGATACACACAATACCACATAGATTGGAATTTGTATTGTTAACTGCAATTTTGAAAAAATAATAATAATATTTTTTCGAGTGCACACTATTCATATGTAGACAATAAACTGTAGGAATGTTAAACCTAGAAAATTGTAAATATCAGCTGAATAATATTATTTAAATGAGTAGCTACTGTCTGTGTGCCAACTCCGAGACCCTGGAGTGTGTACATTTTCGTCCTATACATCACATACACTACACTAACACAGTAGCAAACCCTGACTTAAGACGTTAAGGGAGCGGTTTATTGCAGTTTTCTTTTTTCTTTTTATATTTGTAACATTTTTTTTTTTTTTTTTTTTTTTTTTTTAGACAGAAAATGTGACAAAAATTTTATCTTATAAAAATTTTTAATCTCGCATAATTTTTGCGTAATGGTTCATTAAAGCCAAAATTTGTATGATTAAATTTTAAGGACGACACTAAAACCCTACATCAACACTGAAAAAATTCACAGTGAATGACAATGTTGTGGGCTACAAATTCAGCTGTGTTAAATGACAAAATAAAACACTTTCGCATTAAAACAAATTATTGAATTGTTCAAATTTTCAATTCAAATTTAAAATTTTTATTTAAATACAAAAAAAAATCACGGTTTTTACGAACGTGACATTGTAGCCTGCGACATCTTTCTTCACTGTCAATTTTTTTCAGTTTGGTATGTCAGTTGGTTTTAGTGTAGTCCTTAAAAAGGAAATACGCAAATTTGACTTTAACAAGCTATTAGACGAAAACTTTGAGAGATAAAATATTTCAATTACAAATTTAGTCACACGTTGTGTCTAAAGTAAGAAAAAAAATACCTGGTACGAATAAAAAATAAAAACATGGTCAGTAAAATTTCTGTTACCGCGCCGTTAATACAGCTATTATGTGCATTGACGTGCTACCTCTCTCCTTGTAATATATCATTGCATGTGTAAAACGCATACATTAACCGGCAGGAACTCAGAGCTGACGCGAGACTGTAAACCATTATTAAGGTTAATTCTACTACAGGTTAGAAAGATCAATGTTATAAGTTTGGCACAGGGAAAATTTCTGCCACTTGGGCGCTGGTATCGCTAATGCACCAAACTGACCAATCACAGAGCTTTCCTGAATTTTAAGTTTCATTGAGTTGACTATTTAAAAGGCGAAATTGTTTTCTTTTCACTTCAAAATTAAATTAAATGACAAATATAATTTCCAAGTTCATTTAAATTTAATTTTAATACGGTTTCGTATTTATCTGGTCTCTTAGCGATCGAGGCGAGACTAGTGGCAGAAATTTTCCCTGTGCCAAGCTCTCCCATAAGAAAACGGATTTTCTTTCTAACCTGTAGTAGAATTAACTTTACCATTATTCATAACGTGAACTTGTCCCGGACTTGTGTCCTATCTGCAGTACACAGACAATTGAAGGCATTGCCAAGTCTGCCTCTGTTATCACGCGGACGTGTTTCCCTTCTGTGGTACACGATCCGTTAATTCATTCACAACCTAATAAAAAGTAAATGTGAAAATGTTGGACTTGTTGCCTTTCTACAATATACAGTTCAAATATTGATTGAATGGTGATTTACTACAGATACCTACATTAAAAAGTACGAACAAACACTAGTCGCTCTATTTGAGTGCATTCGTCTAAGAAATCTACTCTAAAAATAATGTAGGTAATTCAGAATTTCTCAACAGAAATTATTATTCATGTTAAAAATTCGTTCACCCATTCACATTGTATTAGACTTCCTATGTTTATTATGTCCCTTTCACAACACACTGACCACATAGTTCCCAAAGTTGTCTTTAAAATAAAAAACAAATAAAATTGTAATTTTTCACTAAGTGGCACGAAACTCATTGGTAAAGACAGTAAAAACTTTAAGTCATTTTAATGCTGCAGGGTTTTAGACAAACTTAATCAATTTTTTGTTAAATTTTGTCACATTTGTACAGTATTTACTCTGTGAACACTGTTTTTCATGATATTAATGGTTCCAAAATATTTATCATTAAAATTGAGTTCACGTACAGAGCATGCGCTATGTTTGTGATATGCGAGACAAATGAAAATTTGAAAATTTTACTTGTACAAATCCTCTGAATTTTGTACCATTTCTCATATTTTCTGTCAGCATTGATGCCACAGGAAAAAATTTGCCAGTGTACATATTGACTGTCAAACAACCAATTATATAAATAACATTTGTATTATTAAACATTTAATTTACAAAAATAAAGGTAACGTATTCGTAAACAAATTTCAAAAAATTATCTTCGAAGTGTGCTTCATTTCTGACGTACAGTATAACTCTTACAAGTAATTTAAAAGAAGGGCAAAAAACTGTTTTGTAAATGAGAATAAAAATCCTACATGAAGTGTAGGGATGCACCCAACAAACGTAATGTGTGTGTATAAAATAAATACGTAAGCCTGTGTAACACCAAAAGAAATTCTGTAATTATATGTATATATATATATTTATTTATATTTATTTTTATATTACATTGATTTATTTTTATTTGTAATTATTTATTTTTATTTATATTTATATGTATGTGTGTGTATGTGTTCAATTACTATTGTATTCTCAAAAAGTAATGTGCTCTAATAATTTTCATATACACTGTGAAATTTAGCAACAGTTAATTGAAAATATAGTTTACTTAAACAGATGGCATAAATGTATACAGAGTTAATGATTTGGGGTTGCTAAAATACTTTCTAGAGGGCACGTCCTGGTAATAAACGTATTTTAAGAAACCTACCCTCCCTCTAGTAAAAATTAATTAAATTATAGGTCAATTGCTTAGTATAATTTAAATTACTGGTATGTCGAAAATTAATTTACATTCATACAATGAGTGCTGTAACAGTATTATCTCCTAAATACAATCAACAAACCAGGAGGACACCTTCCCACAATAGGGGTTGCAACTACAAACTTTTGTAACCCCTTCTCTGTGCTCGATAATGATAGCACTCAAGGGGGCGTGGTGCATAAAACAACGTGAAAGTCAAAAAACAGTAATCCTAGAAAATAGTTTAAGTCAATGTTTTGAACAAAATTGTTTCCAGTGTCACAAACTTCTGAGGCACAATCTCTGACGCCGGAACCTCGTGCATTTAACTGCTGCGCAAGTAGTGACGCGTAACAAATAAGTAATTCTGGATAAATATTTCCACATAAAGTTGGCAAATACCACTATCTAGGATTGCAGTTTTATATTTTATCAATATTGGCTTCAAAAAAAGCGTAGCATTCAATTAATGTTTCAGCGTTAGTTTATCTATCACGCACTCGTAACAAAATTAACTGCGCATTGGGCTTAAGGCAACCATAACAACGCAAACATTTCTAACATACTGATAATGCTAACAGATTTTGCACCAGCACAACAGCTTTGTAGATTCATGTTTCCACCATCCACTAAAATGTTGACACCAGACCACTGTCTTTGTAGTGCCAAGGCTGCTATAGGTAGAGCCCGGAAAATATCACGGATTCAATTACATGCATGTTAGAATGCACTGTTCTATGTATACTTAAGCCTCGACCATTTCTCCATTACCTTCTACTCAGTGTAACAGCGGACAATGAACGAATAGACGGGGCTTTAATATGCATTGGAAAATGAATTCTAACCCGTAAGTCATTGAATCCGCGAAAGTTTCCGGGCTCTAGCTATAGGCCATTCATACTTTATGTAGCACTTCTGAAGCCTACCTTAAAGACTAAAAATTAAACTTTTTGAGTATGGTGCAACCTTATTTATTACTTAGGGTGTTTTGTTTATATTTAAATATAAAAAACAATAACCTGAATGGATAACAGTAACCCAGACTTCGTGAATAACCTACACGAAGAAAACAAACCAGCAGCCAGGTATTGAAGTCCAGTACATAAATGGGCAATTGGCAAAACCCGTGGGTCACAGCAGTGAGGTGTTGAAGTTTAGCAGGTCAGTGGCCAGGTGTTGAAGTCCAGTACGTCAATGGGCAATTGGCAAAACCCGTCGGTCACAGCAGTGAGGTGTTGAAGTTTAGCAGGTCAGTGGCCAGGTGTTGAAGTCCAGTACGTCAATGGGCAATTGGCAAAACCCGTCGGTCACAGCAGTGAGGTGTTGAAGTTTAGCAGGCCAGCGGCCAGGTGTTGAAGTCCAGTACGTCAATGGACAATTGGCAAAACCCGTCGGTCACAGCAGTGAGGTGTTGAAGTTTAGCAGGTCAGCGGCCAGGTATTGAAGTCCAGTACATCAATGGGCAATTGGCAAAACCCGTCGGTCACAGCAGTGAGGTGTTGAAGTTTAGTAGGTCAGTGACCAGGTGTTGAGGTCCAGTAGGTCAATGGGCAATTAGCAAAACCTGTCGGTCACAGCGGTGAGGTGTTAAAGTTCAGTAGTTCAGTGAGCAAGTGGCAAAGACCCGCTGGTCAGCAGCCAAACGTTGAAGCTCAGCAGGTCAGCGGCCAGGTCAGTAAGCCAGTGGATAACAGGTCGTAGCCAAGTGGAAAAGCCCAACAGATGAGCAGCCATGAATTAAGCTTCACTCCTTTGAGGTTTCTGAATGGGAAAATTTCCTTGGTGTCTTACGAGATATTTTTTAATCCAACCATTCATTCAAATTACATTTTGCCACAGATTTTAATTGTTTGCAGTTGCATACAATTTTCTGTGGACACTAAGCAGCAGCTGACATTTCTGACATGTGCTTCTATTTTTATACTTAAAAAAAACTCGAGTCATTCACAGGTGGTGCTGTCCTATTGTTACCTAAAACAAATAAACAATTCTAGTCGGTATAAAACGTTAAGTATCAAAAATTAAGTGTGCCGCCTACCTGAGCACAAGAGTCTCAGAACTGACAGAGTTACGTGTATTAACGAACACCAACGATAGAGTATGCGGCAGCCGAGCGGGACCTATATGTGAAATGGGGTTGCGGGAGCTGGAGTAGGTGCAAAGACAGGCAACAATACGGGTGAAGGTAGAATGGAAAAAGCATGTGCATGTTGGTGAGAATGAAGGGAACTTTCGGCCATCTGTGATGCTGAAGGAACTGGAATAGAACATGTTGAAGAAAATGCTGGTTAGGACGTACCAGATGGTTAATGGAGAGGAAAGTTGGGATAAGTTAGGTTGCTTGTTAACTAAGGAAGAGTAGAGGAAGAAGGGTAACAGCAAAAATTTCAGATAAGGAGCAGAAAGGAACGGGGTAGACATTCTATGCTAAGGAAGTTGTCGAGGGAGTGGAAGTTACTTTCGGAAGATTTGGAGATGGTGAGGGGGGTTGAGAGTTTAGGAGGGGATTGAGGAGGAGGTTACAGCTTGCCCGATTGCAAGATTATTAATATTATTATTTGATACGCGTGTTAGGCAGTACCCTTGCGTGGCTTAAGTGTATCACAGTACATTAGTCAATTTGTTCGAAGAACTAATGCAATGAGAGTACACTATTAAAGAGAAGTGCTCCGTACGATAAATATTAAGAATAGCTACTAATTGTCTACTGCCCAAACTAATGACTATAATAAAGGTATAGTTTATTAATAAAAAGTATTTTAATAGACGTTAGATGTAGTCGTACGTAAAGATTATTGTAGTTTACTAACTTCGAAATTTTCTGTACTTTGTTATGTTAAGTTAGGTTACTTTTATATTAGTTTAAGATAGTTTTGGTTATGTTAAGTTATTTTACTAGTAAATTTTTAATTTTTCGTTATGTTCGGTAATGTTAGGTTAGGTTACCTTAAGTAATGTTAGGTAACTTAGCCTGATCTATTCTAACGAAAGATGAACAACTTAATGGTAAAATATCCAACCCTAATCAAAACTAACCTAACCTAATCTAACCTAACGAAAAACGAAAAATGTTTAAGTTAGAAAACTACAATTTTCTTTACGTCCGACACTTCTAACATCCATATAAACATTTTTCATAAATTAACTGAACCTCTAAAAACATTAGTTTGGGCGGTAGACAATGAGTAGTGATTCTTGATATTTAACCT
>PNEQ01122482.1:132644-143295 GCA_003012365.1 Medauroidea extradentata
AAAATGGCTTCCCTGGCCAGCAACATGGCGGAAACACCTACTGCCAATCAGCGTGAGGCAGCTGCTCTGCTAGTCGGCAGCCAGGCCAATAGGAAACCTGTAGTAACATGCAGGAGCCAAACAGACACGGGGCTGGAGTCTACAGCCTCGGGCAGCCAATAAGCGGCCAAGTTCGCCTATATCAAACGAGCCGCCACGACATTTCACGTCTGTATTACTATTTAGTCTGCATCGCTACCATCTGCGATGTTACCATTTTTCTATTCTGAACTGCTTGAAATATTTTTCACAGTTTAAACACATGCATGAATAGTTTGTTTGCTTTCGACATTAATATCTCGAGAATCACAATATATACGTATATTAAATACATTTTAATATTTTTCTGGTTTCCCCTGGTTAACTTTGCTAAGTTAACAAAAGGCACTTAAAATATTAATGGGTATATGTTAGTTTTTGAAAATACTTAATAAAAGATTGCACTTTATAGGCCCCTGAACAAAGTGTCTAAAAGACCACACAGTATAGCAATATGGACCACGCTAAGAAAAACAAAATATCTGTGGTGTCATACTTAGATTTGCCAGAGACTAAGCCCCACAAAAATTACAAAAAAAAAAAAAAAAAAAAAAGAATCAGTAGTAATTTGCATGTTCCTAAAAATGATTGAAGAACTTACAAAACCGAGTTCATTTTTCTAGCATTAATGTATTAAAAAGTAAGTACGAAATTAGCAGATTTACAAAACCTAAGTAAGATGAAAAAAATTAATTAGCTTCAATGATATATATTTTTTAAATAAAACTTTTATTATTCCATTGATGGATTTTATGCATGGCTTACAATAGTAAATCTTTATAGTATACGGTTGTATTCATAGTTTCTGTTTTATATTATTGTAAAATTGTATTATAAAATAATTGCATTACCGTAGTGTTTATATGTTATAAGGTGTGTTTGAGAATTATTATTTTTAACACATCTACTTCCCTTCCGTATCCCTGGCTATATTAACTGTTAACGGGATCAAAACAAGGCAAGAAAAAACTTACACACCTATACAGGCTCCTGCATAGGCTCTGTGGTAAGCAGTAATATTAAGGGCTTGGGCCCGAGTTTCTCGGCTTACGAGAGAATTATTTTTTAAAATGCATACGAAAGTCAATATCGTAAAATTGCTTCGTATTTTTGTTGCAAATTGATTTTACAATGCAATATAATTTTAAAGACAAACTGTATGATGAGTAAAGCTAATTTATCAATTAAAAGTAAATTTCGTTAATTAACTAATTAGCAACTATTTTGCAGTCTTCTGACTCGACAAAACTAGAGTATGCAGTTTAAATCAGTCATAACAAAGTTACGAAGCGATTTTACGATATCGGCTCCAATTTATGTTTTAAAAAATAATTGACATTAAATGCGAAGAAACTCGGGCCCATGCCCTTAAGTGTGTACCCTTAAAAGAGAAATAATTTGGATGTTTGTACACTCTTACTATGTTGTGTAATTGAACTACATCCTGTCTGAGGGTAGGATACAGTTGCAAGATCTCAAAATGTCGTTGCAAGCTTATCCAACGTAAATTAACTTGCTGTGTTATGACTGTGACTGACAATCCTTACTGATGTACCATGAACATTTTGACAGTGTAGATAGTCCTTGATTTTCGCAGTTTGTTACGTAATGTTTTTTTTCTTTTATCCTAAAATTATGCTTTATGTGTGTTCATAGCCCCTCACGATTCCTTTTGAAATTTATTACACATGTCATGTTACTAATTTAATGACAACACAAAGTTTTTGCTTTATGTGTTCTCCTCATGATTTTGATTTTAAATTTATTTAACTCAGTAACAACTTGAAATTAACCGCAAATATTCAAACTCCTGTCCAAGGTTATTAATCGCAGCAATGTAAAATAGCATACTATGTTTAATTTACACCCAACCGTGAGTGTAAGGTAGATTATTATTTTCAAATTCTTTTTTAAAGAATTACCAAAACACTTTTATCGACATACAAAAAAATATATGTATTGGGTTGTGCCAGCAGTGTGGCAATGGGAGGTTTCGACCCCTTAAGAGTTAGTGAATGGTATCATTATATTTGCGTTTAAGGCACGGAAACGGGGACCACGTAGTTTTATTTCTGGAAAGTTGTTGGTGATAGCAAATGCAGGTTTCTATGGCGTAGTTTTACGATTACGATCTATATTTTCTCAGCTACAGCAACGTGAAAAAGCCATTTTTAGCACTTTAGAGGAGCTTTGGAACCATGATTTTAAGAAGCAGACGACATTTTTTAAATCATGGGGACACCGTTTGAAGTGTGTCATCTTTCCGTAGGTAAACGGATTGGATACCTTTATAATTGTTATGCAATATATATACTTTCCGTATCACGCTACAGAACGTCTTACGCGTCCAGTCCACTATCTCATAAGTAAACCTGACTGAGAAGCAAATTGTTCATTACGACTTGCACCCCTTCCTCCGCCCCCTCATTCAATTACATTTACACTGAGCATGACGTAAGTATTTATTTATAGGTAAAATGTAGACCCTCACACCCAAAGTGTCAATCCACACAGCAAAAAAGTATAAGTGTTAGTTACTTACAGAATAGTTGGCACCCCCCTAAGCAGGCAACAAAGTTTGACTCCAAATTCACTAACACACAAATACAAATATACTTTACAAACTGGAACTGAATTCTGGTTCAGCGTCTTTATACCAGGGGTGAATAAATCTTCATTGAAATGCTAATGGCAAATCTTCAGTGTTTTATAATGTCCTGGTTTGTGCGTTGCTGAAATGTACGTGAAAAAAAAATATATGCGTCTTTTCCACTCTTCAAATCGACATACATCCTTAACAACAGGCAACCTATGCTGAATTGCTTCTCAGACATTACAACATAGTACGCAACAATTTCTCGGCGTTCTGCCGAAACTAAACCGAAAATACGCGAAAGTTTGGTTAGCTACGACGCCATTTAATAACAGTAAACTACGGATAAAAAGGTATATCTAGCGCCAAATTTACGACTGGCCGCTGGCCCCGAAGTTAACAGGACTGTCAACGTTTGGCCAATAGAGATACCAGGCCATGGCTCAAACGCTTCCACTCCACAGACTATTGCCTCCATAGTTATAATATGTGGGTCACGGTCTTTCTTCTACGGCCGTGATGTGGGCGAATTTCCAACGTCAGAGTTCAGACATGTTCTTCTACGGCCGTGCTCAGGTTAGGTCTACATTCAACCCACGGTCTATGACCGTGACGCAACCATGTTGTAAATATAGCATTATGTCCGAAAAATAATATTTGTGTAAAACCTGTGCAATAATACTGTACTTGATATAAGTGATCATATAATACAAAGTTTTCAGAACAATAATAGCTTATTGATAAAAGTTTATTTAGGGTGTTCGTGGAACAAGTTTAATTTCAGAGCAACAAGACGAGCCAGAGCAACATGGGAAAATCCTAACCTATCATCTTCCGAGCATGCTGAATCCCTACTAATTTTGAAAAATGATAAATTAACTACCACTCTAATCGACATAAGAGAATACCGGGGAAAAAATTATCAACTCTCACCACTGCACTACTCTCAGATTTAGAAAAAAATTTGTTGACCCAAGAATGATACTGTGCGTTCAACGAAATTCCAAGTCTAAAAATACCATGAAATAATTTTCTTTAAGCCATACTTTTTGCTACATGTGTGCAAAGAAGCCGTGTGTTGTATCCGCACAAAAGAAATAAAGCATCTTGAGTAACTTTCCATCAAAAATTTCCTTTTCGTTTCTGAATTAGATTTTTTTAATGAATTCTCATTTCATATGAACTGGAAGATGAAAAAACCTGATAAGAGGAGCTCAAAACAATGAAAGTAGCACAAAAAGAGTTTAATTAAACATTTAGAGAGTACTTATGTTTACGGTCGATACGCATAACCATCACAATAAAAATATCAATGCTGAAAAAAAAACCCGGGGAATAAATGTGGACATTATTAACATTTCAGGCTTTTTAATAGTTCCTTTACAAACAGAATTGCTACTGATAACGAAAGTCCACAACTGTTAATAATTTTTTCACATCATTGTTCCTGCTACTACAGCAGCCCAAAAAGAAACAAGTAAGGGCAACATAAATGAAACAAAATTGTATTAAAGAAGAACGTCAAAATTTGACAATAATATTCACTTATCAAACATAATCGCAATTAAAGTACTGCAAGTTTCACGGTTATTCGAAAATAGATAATATTACAATATCGCGTAACCACTTTGTTTCACAACATGTGCTCATGAACAAAACGTAATCATATAGAACCCACATACAAACCACCAAGTCACATAAAATTGATTTATTTACGTCGTGTATAAAAATTAATGTGTCAGAATATAACACAAAATATCGTTCACTAGCCCTTGATCCCTTCTTTACCAACAGGTTACCCCGTCCCCCTCGTGCCAGTCTGTAAAATTGTTACTTCGGCACGTATTTTAACTAATTTAAAAAATGATGAACAGTTTGTCTATTAATTTAATTTTTCTTGTAATTGTGTTACAATAACAGTTTTTGCCAGGCAGTTGGTAATCGTTACATAAATGGCCGGTTTCACCAACACGTCCTAAACTATATCTCAGCTAGGCAGAGCTGAAGTGTAAGCGGCGCTTGAAACTGTCTTCCGTGTGATTGGTGTTTGGCAATATTATTAACATGAGTGTTCCTTTTAACTAAGCAAAAATTATATTTGGCAGTATAAAAAGTCGCAATTTATGAGTAGTATAGTGTGGTAACCAGCTAATTAGATTACTGAAAGCAAATAACCAACAACTTAAATAAAATGACTTGTTTACAAATATTCTGAACTGACATTGACAGGGCGGTAAAGTTGAATGATTTGTCCTTAAAATTGGCAGAGTTGCTTCTTTATCAACTGCAAAACGACGAAAGATTACACTGAGACTTTATATATAAATATTCATATATATACGCATACATACATATAGTTTTTAAGTCAAAATAAAATATTTCGATCTTGTGTTGCAATTTATATATATATATATATATATATATATATGCATGTGTTACATTGTTAGACATATAGCTCACTTAACCCTTAAAATGTGTTACCCTTTACCCATTAACATATACGGACATAGAAATTTTCTGGTTTTATTTTAAACATAGAAGTAGCCTACGTATTTCAAACACCATTAATAATCAAAACACACTTTATCAACAAGCACCTTAATAACTTTAACAGTTACATACTGGATTGCAGCATAGTTAACTATTTTCAATAAATGTTTACAGATGTATACACGAGAATCACAAGTTTTAGCATAATTAAATTATTTTGTACAAATTATATGTAGTTTAAATAATCCTACGTTTCAATGCTAAATACGGTTTGCTACTGAAATTATCAATTAATTAATTTACTGTCAACTTAAATCACGAAAGTAAGCGTTTCTAAAAATAATTCACAGTTTCAACATTTTTTGATTCCTCGGCAGCCACCGTTTTCCTTTCTTTAAAAATAATATATATCTAGGTTAAATATATACTTAACTAGTTTCACTTCCGAATTCGGTCGCCCAAAGTACGTAAAATGTTTTGCGTTACTTAGCGTTGGTGAGACAGTAAAATGTGCTAAATAACGCTTACTGTGCTGGAAAGTGGAATTTAAAATTTAGAACATTGTTTTTTAAACTGGTTATCAAGCTCACTCACTAATGTATTCGGGTTGAAATAAAATCAATATTTCTATTCTTGCTTGCACTGCACACTTTTAGTTTTTTTTTTTTACCTAATTCGGACATATTACTTAATACTGCGTTTATAACGCCTTGATTCATTAGTTGACACAAGCAGGTAGTGATCTTGGTTAAATATTGACTGGAGACATGATTCGACAAAAGTTTACATCGTGGTATCATGCTTTATTTCATATTGACTTTTTTATGTTCTTTTCAAATTTATGACAGCAGAAACAACTCTGTCATACTTATAATCTGCTGTGATATTATATATTAATTACTGAAAGATATATTCGCTCGTGTAGTCAATTCGCCAATAGATAGCTATATCATTTAATAAAATGTGTGGTATTGTATAACAAAGAGGTAAAATAATTATAATGTAGAATACTTTAAAATCCCTGAAGTCTTGCAACAATCAGTCTTTATCGTTAAGATGTTTCCTTTTCCTCTTACGTTTGATGAACTAAATAAATGCTGTTGAATTTTATAACGTATTATACTCTTTATGCTAGCGGTTTGAACTCCCGTGGTTTCCGTGTGATCACGCCCACGTTCATTACCAAATTTAATAAAAGATCGTTTTGTGGTAACGTTCCAAATCCCATTCTGTTTCCGTCAGAACAATATCTCCGTTCGCACGTCCGAGATGAAGCGAACTTGCAGCTCACCCTAATGGCAGGAAAGATATTCTTAGAAAGGCGTCCTCCCCCTTATGGCACGCGCCTGTAATTTTCCTCCCGCGGGAAACCTGAGGACGCGATGAGAAGCGCGGAAGGATGTGTCGTCTTAATGGTCCCCAGAGGAGGCCCAAGGTGAAACGTGGAAGGTCGCAACACTTCCGGTAATCTGCGAGTTGAAAGCGACGCGAACAGCCCGAGAAAGGTTTACTGGAATGGTCCCAGCTGCACGTTTCCATTCGAGTTTGCAGTGTAACATCCATCCCCAATAAATTATGGGAAACGTTTTGTCTTCGTTTCATTATTTTTTTTTTTTAACTTTCCATGTTAGGTCATAAAAATAAGTATCGTACGAGGTGGATACCAGAGAGCCGGGATATCGCACACAGAATGCAGAGTTTGTGAGTGGGAGCTCGTAGTAGACAATCAGCGTACCCGTAATAATGACATGAAATGAGGCTCTACTATAGAGAAGCGCCGGAATGAGAGAGGAGGGGAAGTGGGAGATCCCAGAGAAAACACACGGGCCAGCGAAATCGTCCGGTACGATTCCCACGTGCGAGAATACTGGGACCAACCCCGCCGGGGATCGAAAGTGGCTGTAAATACGACGTTTTGAAAATTTTAAATGTAACATTGGTTAAATATTTCAAGGAATTTGGTTGAAGATGTTGAAGTATTTTTTTTAAAGCGCTCTCTCTTCAATCACATCACAGAGAAGCGTTTTTGGTACAAAAAACACTACTTCGTGTCCATAACTTCCGCATAATAAAGAATACCATTGAATCCTGGGCTAAATTACAGAGGAAAATATAAGTGGCAAAATGTTGCACGACGAAATTTTACGAGCACAATGTGGCAACAGAGCACGGAGTTAGTCTCCCCTTGATCTCCACAGATATCTTACTTATCTTACAGCAACTGTTCTGGCCATTATATTGTTGGCGCAGGTTCACATCCCGAGAAATCCATACGTGAGGCTACGTTTACTTTGCGTAACAAACTTGTATAGTGTCTGGACGTGGGGTGCATGAAGGGAACTCTATCGTGCTGTGTTGCCACATTGTGCTCGTGCGACATTTCACCACTAACATTTTCGTGTCCCATTTAGCCCAGGATTCGCATGGTATTGATACGCAACATTTTCTGGCCTCCCTATCTCTACGTTTGTACAAGGCCAAACATGATTGTAAAACTTGAATAATTTAAATATACGTGGTTGTCTGGCAGATTTATTTCTCTTAATGAGAGTGTTTAGTCCAGTTTGATAAACATTTGGTTAAAACAACGAATCCAATACTTGGCGCGTTTTGTGTATTGTTCGGTGAAAAAAAAAATTGCTATACGAATTTGTTTCACCGTATAAAGTTATGTGGTTTGCAATGCCATTTCTTTTCTGTCACCTGAATTAATGAACGGCTTGTGTTGGTCTTATCCTACGTCCTGTAGTAGTGAATTATGTAAACATTAATCAGAAGCAATATTTATTACGATAATTAAATAAACTCGGGTTTCACACCATAACGGTAACATGTTGGACTCGCATTCGCGAAGACCCGGGTTCAAACCCCGCTTTCTGGCGTCATGATTTCGGTTTTCTATGCGGTTTTTTCGAAAGCACTCCAGGCCGAGGCTGGGATGGCTCCTTAACAAAGGCCATGGTTAACTCCTCTCCCAGCTGCTGTCATTGTACCAAGCTGTGTTTCACCGTATTTAATGACCTCGTTGTCGACGAGACGTAAAGCTCATTTATCTTATATTTACACCATAAACTGGTTGTATTGCGTTTCATATCATTCCGCAATTTCAGACTAACCCGTTCATATCTTATCAATCAAACATGAAACTGTTTCTAGCATTGTAAATGCCCCCCCAGATTCCGACCAACCATTTACTTCCTTTATTTAAATCCGTAAAATAAGTCTTCTGAATTGCATTTCTTCGATTACTGGTTTCGTCATTTTAAGGGGTACTTTGTTTGCGCAAGGCATGGTTTGACATAAATGTTCCGGCCAAGCTTGTCAACTGCCTTATCCAGCTACTTCGTATATTGATAACGCTTCAGTTGTTTCGAAAACTTGCTGCATCTCAGATTTCTTATAAGTGGTCACAAATGCATCATCAACCGTGCTGACACATTGATATTCAATAGATAAAAAAAACAGCAATCGTTTCTCTTGTCATTTAAATGCGGTTAAAAATAGTCATCGGAATATCGTAAAATATTTTAATGTTCCTGTTATGGTGATAATACCATATTAAATCTCCTCAATTTCGCTAGTTCATTCTCTAAACCCCGTGTCACTTACTGTGCTGCATTTTTTTTTTTTTTTTTTTTTTTCAGATTCCAGAGTCTGCAAGATTGATCTGAAAATATCTTAATGGGGACTAAGCTAACAGCCTCACGATGTCCTGCATTATCTCATGGAGAAGTTTTGCATGTATACCCTCCTCCGGTGAGTCTAACTGATAAGATAACATAATAAGACATCGGTGCATTACAGTGCAGCAGCTCATCAGGAAGTGGATCGCATCTGTCTGTGGCAATGGATCGGAAGTGGTGGACCTGTATCCTTGCCATCAAGGTCACAAGATCTCAATTCCTTAGACTACTTATTGTGAGGATTCCTTAACGAAGTAGTGTACCGTGAACCAATGTAAAGCGTTGCGGAAGGTATTGCCAGACTGCATACTGGTGTGGTGCGTGTAACGAACCATCACTTGCCCACTTTGCAAGCGACTTTGCGATGAGAAGCGTGGAAGGGTGTGTTGCCTTAATAGCTCCCAGAGGAGTCCCAAGGTGAAACGTGGAAGGTCTCAATGGTTCCAGTAATCTGCGTGTTAAAAGCGACGCGAACAGTCCGAAAAAGATTAACTGCAATAGTTCCAGCTGCACGTTTCTTCCATTTACATTTGCAGAGTAGCATCCAAATTATTGTCTTAGCTATATCATTATTTTAATTGGCCTTGGTAGGTCATAAAAATATATATCGCATGAAGACGATACGCGAGGGCCAGGGTATCATACACGTAAGAATGACAAGAAATGAGGCCGTACGATGGAGAAGTGCCGGAATGAGTGGAGAGGGGAAACGGGAGATCCCCGAGAAAATACGCCGGCCAGCTTAATCGTACGGTACGATTCCCACGTGCGAGAATCCTGGGACCAACCCCGCCGGTTGTGCGTTATGTTATGTACAGTACGGGCTCTACTGGGATAGATAGCTGATAATTTGATTGCTATAGAGCGTCCCAACCTTAGATTGCAGTACAGAGCTTATGGCGCGCGCTGTTGCCAGATCGCAGCCACGTTACGAAGCTCGGGAGGTGCACTACATCAGGATTTTGAGCATTACAATATTATATCCTTTATTATTCTAATTGGTATTTCAATTTGTATATCATCACACTTAAAATTTGTAATTAATGACATTTTCTAATACTTTAAAATAAGAAACAGATCACATATTCCACTGATATTAATTCACTACATTAATTGTAACGGGCACTTCATTAAGAAATAATTATTATCACTTATATTTTAATCATCATAACTACTGCTGACAACAGAAGATCTCTTCCATTTTTGTAGCATCTGCCTGAAGACCAAAAACGTGGTTGGTGTAGTTTACGATTATAAAATTGATCACTCAAAACCAATGTATAGGAACTGAAGAATGTCTGCTTTTTGCCACTTTTACTGTCTGTTGATAATACATTTAAGATGAGGGAGTGGGTGTTATTTATTTGGACGCTTTTGCGTGTCCTTGAAAAGCACAGGGAAGAAAAGGGGGGAGGAGTAGGCCATGGTCTTTGTTAAGGAACCATCCCAGCTTTCGAATGGAGTGATTTCGGAAAATTGTGGAAAACCGAGACCAGGTTAGTCGGAGCCGGGTATCGAACCCGGGTCCTCCCGAATCAAATGCGGGTCGAGAGTTTTACCACTGCTACACCACGCTCGGTACCACTGCGTCATAATGATCGGTTATCCAACAAAATAGAGTATATATTTAATGTTCTGCCGTGATGTCAACTTAGGCGTGTCACTCATTTCCACTACTTCTTTGATAATTTTATATCTTACACCTAAACGAGAGCACATATAACACAATATGTTTACCAGTGTTGTTTAAATTTGTTTTTCTACATATTATAGTTTTTCAATACTTAAACATAAAGTTAAAGGTAAT
>PNEQ01122490.1:0-17376 GCA_003012365.1 Medauroidea extradentata
AGCTGGCCTCACAATAAATACGTTTCTGCTTACCATACAACGGTTTACCGCATATTTCACATTTATCAGAACTCGGGGGCATATACCAAAGTTCTAGTTACGGTTTTAAGCGATTAACTAAAGTGTAATCACTTAAATCAATGTAAAGAGAAGAGCCTACAAAAACGCATCTGCACCCCACAAACACGTCCCGAATAATGAACACGTCCCGAATAATAATAATAATAATAATAATAATAATAATAATAATAATAATGAGATGAAGAAGAATCATTGCCGTATGTGTAATGCATATTAAAACACGTATGTTTTAATGAAGGCAATATCCCAGCGCACAGCACACATCCTAAGGAATGGTCCTCTGGCTGTCAATATATAACTAATCTTAATATATTGTAAGGATATGCAGATAAAAGTGTATAATTATTAATTGATTCTCTTTCTCAAAATAGTCTCTATTGTAATTTTGGCAAGCTATACTTTTAATTGAAGATTTTATATTTTAGTTTGATTACTGACCATTCTCTCGCATTGCAAATATTCTTAAGTAATTATTTAGTGCACTTTTTATCTAATACCTTCCATTCAGTATTTTTTAAAAATTTGTGTTTATCCAGAGTTATATTAGTTGATGTTTACTTTACGAGATTGATATTACTTTTTAGGTTTCAGTGTGCTCTGTTGTGTTAATTTTCTCTTATGCTCGGAGTACTCTGTGGCACGGCAAATTTAAATGAGGACTTTTTTTAATCATAATGGTTATCACCTACTGGGGGTGATATCATATACGTCCAGAGATATAAGAAGATTCCTGATGAAACACAACGACTTTTGTCGCAGCCAGGTCATTTTTGTCAAGAGGCAGAACATATATTTTATTTAATTGTAATGGCTACTCATCGTAAGTAATGGATTGTATTTACATGGCTACATTGCCTAAAATTATAGTATGGGTGAAAATAAGAACCCTCAAACGGGTTAGTAATTTTTAGTGAAGCATTCCAAGTGCCGAAGATATGCTTCTACGTTTAACGCCATTATGGTAATGCACACTATTCCTATTGTATCGGACAGCCGCCCGAGCCTATTTGCTTGCTAGGCGAAGACGAAGACGTCAATTACCTTTGAAGTTATTTTCCAGTAAATTGTGTTTATTTTCCATTTTGCAAACATTGTACCTATAATAATATTTAATTATTTTTGTGGATTATGAAAATTACCCAGTGGCACGATATTAAGATTTGTTCTCTGCTTTACTGGCGTAAATTAATATATACTAACCTACAATATATTTGATAGTCTGAACTGCATACATTATGTGCCGAGCAATTAAATAAAAATTATTTTTACTCAGTCGAACATTTATTACTACGAGGACAATAATTTTGAGCCTTACCCTATATATTTTTCTTTAATTCACAAGGAAGTTGTTTACATATTCCTGTCGTATAGCCTACTAGGCAATATTCTTATTCACAGAATTCGGACAGTTCAGGTAAAATTGAATTCCACTCGTTAAAAACCATCTATCAGTACTCATTTCACTACATACTCATCTGTACGTTTATATTTAGTGTGATGCGTGTGATTTATTACACAGACTGGATTTTTTTTCTTTTTTTGGAAACGCTCCATTGCGATGTAGGTGTTCGTCCAAGATAACCAAAGAGAATTCTCTCCAGCTTTCTTTGACGGACATCTACATCGCAATAGAGTAGGTCTATAAAAAACTTAATTCCGTCATGCACTCCCATTGCACAACTCTTTGAAATATTTAATTTCACAGTCCGAGAAGTCGCTCAGAGACAGTTGTAAGCTTTTGTGAGCGGTATTATTTGTTATGTAGTGTCTATGTACTCTGCTCCGCCTCGACACGAAAATTTGTGCTGCACCATGTCTTGTATGGCAATAATTTAATAGCAACGATTGAAAACAACCCATCGTAATCCACCTTACACTATTCTTGTTTAAATACCTTGTTATCAATTTATCGCAACTAGGATAATAGTCCGGATAGTTTAAAAGGTCAAGTATAAAATACAATTTTGATATTTTCTTTATTAAAATGATTGGATTATACGACATATTTCATTCGTTTGCTGTTGCTTAGAAACGTTGTTAGCACCAGTGTAGTTATTCGCATTTTGATCTAGTTCTTCAAAGAAGTACTTTGCAAAAAATCAAGATAAAAAAACGTGATTTGCTACATTCTCTATAATCTCGTAAGTAAATCTAACCAAATTTTAAAATAAATATTAAATAGTCTTGAGGTCACGAAAATAAGTGTAGTAAAATATTGAATAATTGACAACAATTCAATTGCTGACAAAATAAAGATTTTTTTTTGCTCGCGAAGTCTTTTTCTCAATATAATAATGAAGCCCAACCAAGTTAAACTTTTGACGAATGTATATTTGTTTCTAACAAAAACTATGTATATGACAGTTACGTGCCATGCCTGGGTTCCTCTGCCATGTTCTAGCATTATGTCTGTTACCTTTCCTTCACGCTCTTCTTCGTCGCTCATGCCTTCTGTTTCCAAGTTAAAAATGAAGACAGAATAATTATTATCTTAACTTCATTTACTATTACTATACTAGACTTTAAATAATTTGTGTAATTTAGACAACATATATCTCATTTCGGAAAAAAATTTAAAACATTTAGAAATGATACCTCTGTCTAGCCATTCGTTTATAGCTTATTGTTTACCCTTTACAGTTATCTGTTATTTACGGAAATATAAAAAAAGTATGAGTCTCAATTCTCAGCTGTAACCTTCACTGACGAGGGCCTGATTCTAAATAATAATTTAACTTAATATTTTTTCTATCTATAACATTAAATAATAATATTGTACAGTCGTCAAATGAATTTCATGGTAAATTCGAAAAGCCAGAATCATAAATAGGTATTAGATGTTGCAGTGTAACTTAAATTTGTCATTACAAAATACTGTTTAAAGTACATAGATGGTTTAAGGTAAAAATTGTTTGTAGTAGGGCTTAAAATTTCGTGGAAAGCGAGGCATTAAAGACAATAGAATTGACTCGGACAAACAGGAAATAGGGAAGCAAACATTCTAGTGATTTTGGAACACAATAGAAAACCGAAATCAGAACTGCCAGAGCCGGTAGTTGAATCCGGGACTTCCGGAATGCGAGCCAAGCGTGTTACCGCTGCGCCACCACGCTCGTTGTAAACAAACTGAGAATACTACACGTAGGCTGAGAAGTGACGCAATATATAAGTATGAAAGACAGAGATAATGACTGACTGACTGACCCATCAACGCACAGCTCAAACCGCTTAACCTAGACAGGTGAAATTGCGAAGGTAAGGTTTTCTCATACCATAGGGAAGTCCTAAGAAGGGATTTTTCGAATTCAACTAGTAAAAAATTGCGAAGGACTGAAATTATTATTTTTAAGGTCGAGATAGTTGAAACGTACGGGATATCATCGTAATTTTAACTTCAGTGTATGTCTTACAGAAGTCTGTAAAGCAATCTAAGGATTTTTCTTAATTTGATACCTAAGGGATTGTATAGACGATTAACCCATCCAACTAAAACTACCTAATTTGTCAATTTTTTCTTCATAACAACGTTAAGTAAGTTTCCAAAATGTATGCAAGCATTTTTGAAAATCGCAACATTAAGGGTGGAAAGCTTTAAAAGCATTTTCAAAATTGCATTATTTTTTCTGAAATTGAGAAATTATTGGAATGCTTAAGAATTCTTGTTATATTATAATTTTAATTCTTACAGGGATCAAACATCGTAACAATTGCGCGTAATATGTAATATGTCTTTTAAGACTGATTAAATATGGTTCTATTTTCTTCAAACATTTTTCCGCACTGTAACATAAATTCCTATACATTCGTATTCGCCAGTAATAACGACGCGCATAACGAACTTTGTAACCATTTAAACTCTGATCATCTGAAATGCAAGACTAGCTCGCTCCAATCTTATTAATAAATAATGTTGTAGAACGTTAATGTGCTACGAGTAGTACATGCCATCAAAGACACGGACGGACATCTGGTTTCTAATAGAAGTACTCTTTGAAATCTTCTATCATTATCGTTTAACATTTTTACTGAACAACTCACACATATAACGTGTCATTGTAGGCAATTTACTATTTTAATTCCAATTTGCGTATCTGGTGTATACTGAGAGGTAGATTTCAGTATAAAATGGTAACATTCAGATTGGCTGTGGAAACTTATGTGTCAGTCCATATTTTAGACTAAATGAAACAATACTTTTTCCTGAAATATCTGTACATTTACCCGCACTTAAATACCGCCCTTTTATTGTTGGATGACAATTTGTAAATAATAATCGTCCTTAAAATGACTGATAGCTTATGTTGATACGTGCAAAAATCCAGTAAAAATGTTTCTTTCGAAAATGTTCCACGTCAGGACTTTTGCGAAAAGCATTTACAAAAATTTACATATGTTTATGCGTGTCAAGCATTGTATACATACATTCTATATTGTGAGCATGGAAACGGTATTCGTAATCAATTTTATAAGCAAAACTTTTTATGTTAAAAATTAAAGGATGTACTTTTGTGTAACAAACATTTATTTGTACTTTGAAGTCATAAAATCTTCAGGTTAGTTCATTGAAAGCAATACCAATGAAAAGCATGAAACTCTGTTCTGAGGCTAGCGTGTATAGGAAAAAGTATATGTCTTAAGCTCTTTTAAGCAGTGTAATATACATGCAAAACTAATGAGTGTGCCAGTTTTTGAACCAAATGTACGAGAATATTTAATAAAAAAACAGAATTCATGATTCATTTAGATGCCATGAAATGTTCTGCAAGGACTAGCAAGTTGTACAGTTTGAAAGGCTCATTTTCTCTTCTTCAGAGGACATGTGACCACCTGGAGTAAATTAGCGTACCATATTTACGATAAGACTTGGGAGTTATTTGTGTGTCATTAACAAATTTTCTTTAAATATTCTGTAGATGAGAGAGCATAAAATACATAACTTTATAGAAAAATCTGCAACAATTTTTTTGAACGTAGCTTTCTTTGTAATCTTGCACGAGACTTTGCGCAAGAGGCTTTACACAATGTAGAATTTTACGTCTTATAAACACTTCTTAAGTACTTTACGAATGCAAAGCTTCCGACAATACCCTAGACTAGCGACCTCCTTTACTCCCCAGTCATAAATATACTTAATTTTTCATGTATATTTCACACTCCTTATTTAACTCAAATAACGGACAGAGAGCCAGCAAAGAGCGCAATGATATCACTTCAAGGAACATTAAGTCTATTCAGGTGGAGCGTGTTAGGATACTAATGATTACATACCTACACATTGCATGTGATTTCAGAGAAAATGTAAACTCAAGGGAAATATAATGTTTTGTTTCGTATAATATTCTCTTTTTAGGATAACATAATTCAAAGGACCGAAATTTGACACCCCCCGTAATGACGGCACATGTCAGTTTATTTTTCTCTCTTGCTCCTAACGAGGTTCGTTATGCAACCTACAGTTTTCCCCAACTCGTATTAGACCTCCCACGCAAGATAGGACACGAATATGTTCGTATATTTTCTTTTGTTTCTCTACGCACATCCTCTTTGTAAATATATCGCCAGTGATGCGTACTACCCACAAATATAATACTCTTTTCAATGAAAACTTAAGTGTCTTAATAAGAAAAATATGCAACAAAAATTAGGCTAGTGCGCTACAGCTGTGACCCGCATAAACTCATAACCTCAAACAAGCTGGGATGTGAATGTCTATCACATTTTAATAAACAAAGTGAATTAGGAAATTGCAAAAGGGATCAAGCCAAAATAAATAGGTTTTTAGGAAAACAAACAGAAACGTACTATTGTAGATATGTAAACGAAATAAGTTAGCAACAATGGATACATTTATAATATGACGGGCTTGGAACTAGTCAGGATTCTTATGTCAAAAATATTTTCTCGTTTAGAATATATACAGATTAGGAAAGTAGCACATTTTTGAATGTTTGTAACCGGAGGAATGTGGAAAGCATTGTTTAGGCTTACATTTGTACCAAACCAACGTAATTTTTAAATAATATAATGGTAGCTGCGAAAAAAAAAATTTCTTCAAGTCTCAGTTTCAATTTCGTATAAATTTTTAAATCTAAGCGATAGACGCATATGTAATCATCTTCAAAGAAAATATTTAGTAGGGATATTGATAAAACAACTAACAAAGCCACAATGTCTTTAGCGCTGGGGAAAGGTGATATAAGGTGAACATGGATTTGTGACGCAATGCATACGCGGGGGGAAACGGGAATACCCCAAGAAAATCCGCTGGCGAATGGCAGTGCGCCGTGAATCGGGTGCGCACTGTAGCCGTGTTACATACATTCATAATATTCACACCTGCAAGGGTGCAAGTGCATCTTGCGAGTGTTTTTGCATGCATGTCCTATGCGTTCTCTGACTAAATTATTATTTATCTATTAACATGTGTCGTTTGTGTCGTTGTGGACATACTGCCGAATACACTTTACTATTTTACGTAAATTTTTAAAATTAAAAAAAAAAAAAAATGTTTGTTAAAAATCCGAGTCATTTATAAAATATAAATAACACGAATGTAACATTAAATATAAATACTACAAATTTATCACCACTTACGGTATTTATCTGAGTAAATTTAGTTTATCCACCAAATAAGTTGAATAACTTTCATATAGTATAAAATGATACTAGTAAAGGTCCGATGGTAAACGCTAGTGCAAATGTGGAGTTATTATACAGGCTGAGAAGAAACAAGCATTCCATGATAGGAGAGGTTGTAGTGTAAACAATTTAAAATTCACACGCAAATGTACATATGTTGATAACTATTCAGGTATGTGTTTCGGACCCCATGTTTACTGGACATTCCCTTTTAGTTTCGGTCCATACTACGATCTCTTGAACTATAGAAAACTTTTTCATTAACATCCTGTATATGAGTGGTTAGCATATAATTGTTTAAGCTACTGTTAGCGAAACTGCAAATGGTGAAGTTGGTTATCTGGAACACAACCTGGAGCTACAGTACTTGAAGGTCACGCGGATTCGATCGCCTGTAGTCGGTTCAATTTCGTTGACTATTGGACTGCTCTCAACATAACAAAATTCTACACAGAAACTGTCAAACCGCGATACAAATATTTCACATAAATAATTGGCCACAAGAGTAAAACGGAGCGTTTCCCGACCAAAGTTCGTGTAACGTTTCTTCTTATTCTACGTGAAAGGAACATATCTCCCAAAATATTTGGCGAGTGTTACTGAGACATCCTTAGTATATAAAATTAGATTTTTTGGAAGGGCGGAAGGGGGGGGGGGGCTGTAAGAGACTTCGTAAATTCACAAGTATATAATTTATAAGTCTAGAATGTCCCTTTTTATTCTCCTTTAAAAAAATTTACTAAACCGTGACATATACAGTTTAAATGCAAAGAACAAAAGCACAACAACTTGATTACTTACCGAGCACGGATATGAGTGTTGTAAACCCTCAAAGTAAATTAAAAGTTTTACTTTTTGCGTAATGATTCTTCTGCTCTATGCAAATATATTTTTACTAGCTGTCCCTTTGCTGCTTCGCCCGCGTGTACTATAGAAAATAGTAACTAACTTTTAATTACGTAGGGGAAAGGTGTCATCAATGGACCGGCTAAACATTTTATGTTACAGCGTAACAAATATTAAACCACATTGGTTAAAAAAAAAAACATATATATCGGTGTATACCACTGGCTGACACCATTAAAATACTATAAAATCAATTAGTTTTCACAAAAATATATTTTAAAAATATGTGCAAATGGTCCATCGATGGATATAGGGTTCCATGAATGGACCACTCTAAATATCTACCGTGTTTACAAGAAAAGTGTCAATACTTGGTTAAGTACCAATTAAAACAATTAGCATTTAATATCTCCTATACAATAGGTAAAATATAGAGAGAATTTCAGAAAATTTCTTAAAAAATATCTAGGTTTTAACATTTTAGAATCGCAAGACTTGGCCTATTATCAGTAGCATTGTTCGTTTTAAGTTTTGTGTTAATATCACTAAATGAAAAATAAACACTTAAAATATATGTAAAAAATTCATTACTGACTAGTGTCAGTGTCAATGGACACCGGTCCATTCATGGCACTAAAAGATGGTCCAACCATATCACTAACACCATTTTACCTTGAATTCGTTGCGGTACATGACGAACATCAAATACAAACATTGCCATTACGGTAACGTGTTACACAGGAAACAAGCTTTCATGTACAGTCTCAGTTATAAATATTTTGTCATCGTACTGATGTGTACAAGCCTTGAATGAAAGTGTAAAATTAACAATATACATATTCAAAACTTAGCAGACGGCGTCATGAACGCATCCTTCTTCGCACAAGTCTGAAACTTCTACAGCAGGAAGTGCCTCTGCCGCGTCTAGTGTACCGTATCACACGAGACAGCGTTGTGCACAAAGATTCTGAAATATAACACTGGTACAACGGTGGCGCTCGTCCATTGATGGCACCTTTTCCCTATTAATTGATGGTGTTACTGTATTCTCTGTATATCTTTAAAACAACAAATACAAACAGCTTTATCCAGTCCACTTCGCTGAGCGTTCTTTAATTGCGGGACATCTTTGTTTTTAATTCACCTTTATTTCTCTATAAAATAGCTGCCCGGCTGTGGCTTTGACCGCGTGAAATTATGTAATGTAAACAGTAACTCTGGATAAAATATGTGATGAAGGCATTCAACAGCCAGCGTACTCAATAACAGTGATTTTTTAGGTAGTCTTAGCTCAGTGTAAAGAGAGCACGCTATATGCTCGTATGATGTCATAGTAATTCCCATCGCAAAGTCTTGCACGAGATACGAACCCGTAACCCCACCCCTCCTGCACCAAAAAATTTATACAATACCTGAGAGAATGCTTAAAGGCAGGCCGTGATAATTCTTTCGTATGTACAGGTTACAGCACAAAGATGTTTTATTTGTAAGTAGGTTAGCAAAAAAAAAACTGTTGAATAATTTCTCCATGATCATTCTATTTTTTTTTTTTTTTTTTTTTTTTTGTTGGGAGACTGTAACATTTTACTGCTTTTCACATCCTTAATTTTCGAATTTCATAAAATCCTGAATTTGAATTGTAGATATTTATTAAGTTTCATTCTTATCAAAAAAATCAACTCGTTACCTCAACGGGTATAAGCGGTACAGATGATTATTTGAAAACACATTATAATTTTAACAGCTTTCAAGGATGAATTTCGAAAAATCCAGAAATAAAATTTTTTCGATATTTAAGTAAGATTTATTTTAAAGCAAAAACCATTTCAATATTTTCACTGCTTTAGGAGTTAAGTGGGATTAATTAAAATACGTTATATTTTTTAAAGAGCTTTCAAAGACGAATATCGAAAAATTCTAAAACGCTTTTTAAATATTTACTTATGCATAATTTTAAGGAAAAAATCACCTTATTATCTGAAATAGTTCAGGAGAAATAACGGATGAATGAAAAACACATTCTATGGCTTTTCACCCCCAAAATTTTCGAATTTCACAAAATAGAAAAATTCGTCGATATGCATTTCTTTGGGCAGTATTATGAAGTTAAAAAAAACTATGATATCTGCCCCGGTTAATGAGATATCAGGGATTTTTTGAAAACACATTTCCCCCCCTTTTCACCCCCTCAGTTATCGAATTTCAAAAAATCCATTCTTAGTAGGTGCTTACGGGCCAAGAGGAAGCTTCCCTGAAAAGTTCATGGTTCTAGGTCCAGCGGTTTGGGCTGTGCGTTGATGAGTGAGTGAATGAATGTGTCTGGACAGTTGATTTTATATATTAAGATTAAAGAAGTTTGCATCGCATCCCTAATTAAAATGTCATACACAAATTTAACAATCTCTGGGCTCTAACCCATATCTTCCTGTATCGAAGCTGGTCGCCATTAAGAAGTTGCTCCTGACATTGGGTTTTATTTTAAGAAACCAGCAACGCCACTGGTATATATTTTTGTTACTAAGAAATGCAGTAAACGTAAAATCGTTATTTATCCATTGAAGAATCATGAACAATTAATTGAGTTTTGTAGCTTTAACTTGAATTTAAAAAGAAATGAAGAAGTGTTTCATTGCTTTTTTAGTTAATACCTAGGCTCGAATGCCGTTTCCAAACGAAATAGAAAAGGGGGGATAGAAATAAAGGTAAACTATATTTATTTTTCAACAGAATGTGTATTTTGTATCCTATAGAAATTTAATTGAAGAAATTGTAACTCGCGATGAAAGTTTTTCAGTTGGGGTAAAAGAAAACTTAGATTCACGATTATTTCAAGCAGTAATTACTGGGGCTTACAAACCCAAACTGAATTTCGGAGTGTAGGTACGGTGCATTTCAACAGAAGTTTCCATCACGTTTGTCGTCAAATGTGTATCTACCTTGGACCACCGCTAACGGTCCCGTGAGATTTAAACAAGTAAATAAAGTAGAATAATGCATAAAAATAACGTAAAATGAAAACAAAGTAAAAATAATACAAAAAAACATTCAAAATAAAACACAAAAATTTATTTCGAGGTAGTTCCTCACTGCCAATCTCAACCCACTGTACAGTGAGTCATTCAGCCGTTTTAAGAGTACTGTAAGGTGGATTTCTGTGGATTTTTGGAACACTTAATATGATTGATGTCCGAGTGAGATAAGAGAGCGAATCTATGTTAACCTTCTGAAGGTATGAAAGCACACTGTCACAACATAAACTAAAAACATGTTTTTTAACAAAAATTATTAAAGATTATATTTTGATTAAAATAATCTGTTTCGAGAGGGTTGCTTGATGTCCACTCTCAATCCTCGACGCAATAAAAGTACGCTATTCAGAAGCACTAAACAGGCAGTTGGCTGGCCTTCCTACCGAGGCAGTTTTCGGCTACTGAACCTAAGAGTAAAAAATTAAAGGCTGAGCAGGCGGACTGCTAGCCTCCTTACCTCACTTAAGTACTTTGAAGTTCCTAAATCTTGGAGTCAATAATGTAGGTTTAAAAGGCAGTCTCTTTTGGCACCTTGAGTGAGAGAAATTAAGAGTGCATGATAGAAAAGTAAACGCTGAAAACATCAATTGATTTCTGCACTTTTTTCGAAGCCAATATGGGTAAAATACTCAATGAAAATCCTAGATAACGGTTGTAACATACACATAATGTCTATGCACAGATATTGCTTAGAATTTCATTATGTCTTTGACATTCAGGTAATGTAAATATTTAAATAAGTAATTGTGCTATGGTAGTAATATTTATATGTGACTAGTGTTAATTTATATTTTTATGTTTGTTAAATGTATGGTATATTTTCAGGAAATGTTTTAATAATCATACAATTTTGTAAAGGCTCTTACTAGGAAAAAACGTAATTTAAATTAAAAAATCAGATCATTTGCAGACCACACATTAATCGATTTTTGCTAGTAGAAAGAATAACCTCCATGTTCACTGCGTTTTTTTGAAGCAGAATTTTTGCCTTCACTTTGTAATCAACAAGAAAGAAAAAATTTTTTTAATATAGAACGTCGAAGGGAAAAAAATGGAAGAAAAATCTACGTAGAGGTCCGGCTCGAAGACTTTCTCGAGTAAGATTATGCCTCGAAACGACTTTTTTTTTTTGCCTTATAATTCCTTTTGAAGAGAATCTACGAGACCTGGCGCTGCATTTGTTCCTGTTGGAAAGCAGCGGGGAAATTTTTTCTACGACTGAAGAGTAGAAGATATCCAGGCCTTCTCGTTTCCGTCTTCCAGGAAATATGTTGGGCAAATCCTAGCCTGGCATTACCTATTACTGGCCAACTGGGAGAAGAATTGTACGACGTGGAGTACTACGTTTCCCTTGTACCAATATCCTTTTATAATTTCGAATCTCAGGAGAGTTTTCGAAATTTATTTCTTCACGGTGGAGACTTCAACGGTAAGCAGTCCCAGCCCTCCCGTAACGACAAGAAAAAAATTCCAAACCATGAAATAGTTTCAGAAATTGTAGACAACTCTGCTTAAATTTAAATTTTGAGGATATTAATTTTTTTTTAAAGTAGTGCAAAATTTTAACCCCACGAATACTCTGGATAAGATGTCTCAAGCTGAATCCTCACAATTTTTGCAGTATTTCTTAAAAACGAACAGAAGAATTACTCTAAATTATATTGCCACAAAGTAAAGAAGTTTGAAGGAAACGTTACCCTACCATTTTCGCTAATATTGTGGAGGAAATAATAAGTTTTTATTTTTCTTTGACTCATCACACTGAACTAACATCCAACATTTAATTTTCAATTTTATTCTAATACAAATTCACAATCTAGTAAGAGTCTAGGAAAGCAAATATTTAATTAGTACTCAAATTTGTTTCCATTTCTTAAGTTATAGTCTCTCATAATTGCAACGTCACTGATTATTTTTGTTTACAATAATGCGTTACGGAATCTTATTGATGATCCAATTTATGTTTATTTATGAGCCCTACTAATATTCTTTTAAGGTTATATGTAATAAATTTGGTTCTTTTCACACCACTTGTTTTCTCTCAGTTTATCATAATTGTTTCAATTAATTTTATTTTACCAAGTCGTACAACGTAAAATAATTGGTAAGCTATATCTGCCCAAGTTAAAGTTTTTATTTGGAGATATTACAGAGAGTAAAAGTGGAGAGAGCAAGGTTATGTTACACGGTATTTGCCAACTTTATGAGTAAATATTTATCCAAAATTACGCATTCGTAACGCGCGATCTCTTGTGCCGCAGTTAAATGCACGAGGTTCCGGCGTCAGAGATTCTGCCTCAGAAGTTCGCAACACTGGAAACAATTTTGTTTAAAACGTTGACTAAAACTATCGTCAATGATTGATATTGTTTAATTTTCGCAAATTGGCTTCAAGAAACCACAGTTATATATTCATGCTTTTAGCGTTGGGTTATGTACCACGCCCTCTCAAGTAGCTCAGGAAGGAAATCGGAGGAATTTTAAAGTAAAAAGTAAAAGGGAAGTTACAAGGGTATACACCATAGGGTCCAAACGTTGTGGTAGCTGCCAGCACGGGTGTGTTTGAGTGATGTAGGGGTGGTAGGGGGAGGCAGCATGGCCAAAGCGGCAGAGGGGCAGTCGATGCGCGCGCAGCACGGTCGGTGGAGCGCTCATCCTGAAAACATTCGCCCACAGCTCGTGTTACGAGACGTGAGGAAATGGAGGAACGCGAACGCAGCCGACTGCTGTATAAAGTCATCCAGAGTCGCGAAAGAGACATCATTGCGAACGTAGTTAGTTGTTGTGACAAAGAAGCAAACAATAAGTGCCTTGCAGCACAAATCCAGAAGGCAACTGAAAGAGCCACAATACATATATACAGGTGTAAGTCCAGTGTAACAAGGATAAGAAAACAAGAGCAGAAAACATCCAGATGACCCCCAAAGAACTCCAGGGAAAAAACGGTGAGCATTGTGGTTTTTGGAAACATAGCTAAAACTTATATAATTTTGCTACTTGACGAAATCGTTAATGCAGTTCGTGGTGAAATCACAAAAAGATTTGCACTAATGGCAAGCTCCTTTATTTCAATTAATACTAAACAACAAAAAATTATCCTTTTTTAAATAATCTTATCATTGTTAACAAACTGTTTATATTTAAACTATTTTCTAGGTCTTCTTGTGTATCGATTAATAAGATGCGAAATCATAAAAAATATTCTTTACTTTTTGCAGGCCGAAGAAAATTCGTAGTGTACAATATATAGCCAAAGTATTGTCGTTTGAGAACTGCTTGTAGTTCACGTGTTAAAACTACATATTTTATTTCATGAGTAGTCACTGTCGAAGACAATCTTTGAGTGTATGTAAAATTGTTGTATGTCAGCTATTGACAGATTGCGGTTAATGCATTATGGGTAGGTTCACAGCAAATTTTCCAACGGTTATGAATGTTTATATTTTTACGCGATAATATTTATTTTGTAGTGACTACGTTTTGCTTTATTTGAATATTTTTTACCTTTATTATTTATAAAGACATGTCATAGTCAAACTTAACATAATGTGGTTTTATGCATCAAATACCACACTCTTTACTACACAAAATAATTATCTCAGCTAAAGAATATCTTGGACTACATTTACGCCTATAATTACGAAAATTACTTAATATGTTTTTATTTTTAAAAAATTGAAGATTCTGAAAAACATTATAAATTCAAATTTTAAAAATAAAAAATATATTTTTATTTTTATACATGTGATACTTTCCAAATTGTAATTTTTCTTTACTATATTTAATTTGCTGACTATAAATCTGTGAATAAGATATAATTCATAAACATTCCTTGATATCAATGTTGATATATTTTTAATCTTATTTTTCAGAAAAATTTAATTGAAGACAGGCGTTTATTTGGAAAGTTTATCTGGCGAGAGAAAATTCGGTTCCCTAGTAAAGTGTGTTTGTACCCAGTGACTTGGAGATACTAACTATTTATTGACACTTATTTTTAACAAGTCACCCCATGCTCGAGTACACATTCATTTCTATAATGCGTTTCTAGACCACATTTCGAATTTTTGCATCCCGTTTTGTTACAGGGTCGATATAATACATCTGCCAACACATTCTGTATGGTGGAGTAAAGTTCACTCATTGTTATAGTACTAATATCACACGATCGTTTTCCTTAGTAAACAAAGTGGTATGAAGTGTAATGATAAGGGCTTATAGACCCAGTGCGATGTGACCTGCTACACATGGGGGGAGGATACAAAGCGACACGCGCTGATGTTTTTGTAACAGAGCGAACACGTCCTAACCGTACCGAGAGCGTGAGGAGTGTAACCGGGTCGTGACGTCGGGACTAGTCCCCCTGTACTAGGGCGCTCAGCTACCACAACGTTTGGTTTTGGTCCAGACAGTAGGTAAGTTTTTAAGAAAAATTTCACTAAACAGCAGGTTGAGAAGCCGAAGATGGCCGACCGTACCCGAGCTCGTCTAGGTAGCACCGCGGACGTCAGTCATTGTGCCCGAAAGACAAAGAACCCTACTATTAAACCAGTTTTCCAACGTGACATTTACTTTGACATAAAGAAAATTTTGTAAATTCAATTTAATATGCTTATTTAATGCTTACCCAAAATTTTTAATAACATTTTAATTAGACATTACGTCTCGTCGACAATGAGGCCATTAAAGACGGCTACACACAAATTCAGACGATTTTGAAGATGAATGGGCCATGACCGTTTGTTAATACACATCAGTAAGCGCCTGCCGAAATCAGAATAGCTGGACCAGAGAATCGAACACTGGCCCTCCTGAATGCGAGTCCAACCTGTTATCGTTACTCCACCTCGCTCGGTCTTGTAAGAAGTGAAATAAATTTTCGAAACAGGTGTAAGCCGTGTAATTTTTGACATAAAGTTGGCAAATTACATATTATAAGCTTGGGCTAATGTATTGCTGCTCCATTTGCCTGACATATCCCCTTTCTTACGACCATGTAGGTGACACTAGCACAAAATAAAATCACGTCACTGTAGCATGAAGTATTTACTTACGCTGGTACCATGGTGCGCAGTGCGACCAGTAGTTGAAGTAGCACCAGCTTCTGCATGACTTCTCCACGCGAGGCAGAACAGCAGCGACCTACAAATAAATAAAATTATATGAATTAGGTTTGAATGACTCATGGCTTTGAACAAAAGAACTAAGGTTGCCGTCATACAACAGGCTTTAAACTTGTTTATAAGCAGTCAAGTTTGATAGACTTTATAAATAAACGTTTTTGCAAGATTATACGAATAAATAAATAATCTTTATAACGTCAACAAACCATGAACTTTAAATGTATCATGTTAGTTATTATCACATAAAACTTGCACTTTCGTGAAATTTACTATATTTATAGATCGGAAGAATTCTTGGGATTACTGACCTGTAGGAAAGTTACCTCATGACCACGGTCGTAGAAGAACAGGTCTGGTCACTCGCCTGGAAACTTGACCCCCCTTGTTGTTTGGCTGTAGTTCACCAAGTTACCGAGAATATTGTGTTTTATTGGCACTTCAGTTAGGGCGGTCGGGATCAAACTCCACCCAATTCCCTCCCACTAAGATAAATAATTTATCAAAACGTATTTTTTGTAAATTTAAGAAATATACTTCCTGCGCTCACAATCCTAAATCATGGCTCTAGCAATCTTTATTAACTTTATATTGCTAACACTGGAAAAAAGTGGGCGGAGTTTGAGTTCAATCGCCCGGATTACAGCGCCAAAAAGTACAACATTCTCGGTAACTTGGTGAACTGCAGCCAAACAACAAGGGGGTCAAGCAAAATTCATTGGTAGATATGCGAGTGTCCAGACCTGTACTTCTACGACCGTGATCATGATTAGTCCTGTATTAGTTACTTCTATATTATTGGCTCAGCACCCTCGAGGAGGTGTTAAAATAAGTAGAGACCTGGAAATTTCGCGAATTCATTTGAGAAGAGGTTAGATTTAAAATTCCTGTACAAGTTAAATACTTTCGAAATTGGTTGGTTGTTATGAGTCTAGGGACAGAAAAATTTCGTAAATTCAATAACCTGCATGTTAGAATCAACTATCCTACGCATACTCAAGCCCAGCCAATTTATTCATTAGCTGCTACTCAGAGATACAGCAGATAATGAACGAACTGATAGGGCTCGAGTATGCATAGTACAATGGATTCTTGCCTACACGTCATTGAATTCGCGAAATTTTCCTTCCCCTATTAATGACACTCTTCCAATAGTAGGGACCCCAGTTTTTGATGAAAAGATTTGTGCTTGTGTTTGATTCATTGCCTCGTGTGCACATCTGCGGCTCTGCTTCATGGTCAGTGGTTGGCTGAATTTAGCTGTCACATGTCTTAACATTTTACTGCAAATCACGGACGTGTGTTGTCCGCAACAAACAAGCAGAACTGTGAAGGTGGAACTAACACATTGAATCTAGTTGGTGCTGAAATATTTTCGTGGATATCAGAGTCCCTATCCATAATGACTAGAGATGGTGACATTTCGCGAATTCGATGACCTGCATGTTAGAATCAAATATCCTATTGTAACATAGCATTTTGTCCAATGTTACAGATGCGTATAAATTTCAATTTATTTGTCAATTAACCTAGGTATTTACTATTCTATGACCATAGTTACCACGTGCCAGGAAGAATGTAAGTTTTAATTGTCTATGTATTGAATGTATAAGGTATTGTGGTTTTGAGACTTTAATGACTTCTACAGCTTTTATATCTAT